>VZTF01004108.1:2248991-2262948 GCA_013397755.1 Cnemophilus loriae | reverse complement strand
AAAAAAAAAAAAAAGGACCTTTTAAACTTTAAATATTTTAAGGTGTAAAGCTATCACAATTTTCCCAAAGATTTCAAACCCGTGACAGGGTAATTCAGTTTTACAGCAATTCAGTTTCCGCATTCTTGAAGACAGTTACAGGATATAGTAAAGAAGAAAGGATTGCCTTGAGGCAACCTGTGGTAATAGGTTGGAATACAGAAGGATCTCTCAAATACTTCCTGGCATTGGTGAAATTTGATTCTGATTTTGTATAAAATGACTGAGTTTGGAAAGAAAAGTTTGATCTTCACATTATGTACAGTATCTCTTTTTGTGAAGCCCAGGTGCTCCTTGCATGTACTTTTTTTCACTGTGGAAGAACTGTCTTAACTGCTGGATTTTCTGATTTAAAAACCAACATTATTAAAATACTTAGAGTTCCATTAAATCACATCTAAACAAGTATTTGTCACAGCCTTTTGATATTGGTTTGTGTCTTTAAGATGAATCAAAGTATTTTTCGTTTCAGCCACTGCTTTTTCTTTCTAAAATAGTGTTGACTGCAGAAGAGAAAGAAGGAAGTTGTCTAAATCTTTTAACCTTGTATATTACAATTTGTACTTGGCAAGACAGAAATAAACAGCTACCTCTGGTGCTGTGTTTATCTAAAAATAATAAAATGCATTAAGACTGAAAACCAGCAATTTACTCGATCAGGGTCAATTGGTTTTTTTTCATGGAGGAAAGTGGAAAGATGGGGAAGATGAGGACAGTTAGCTTTATGCCCTGTTTTTTGCACACTTTAGTGCATCTATTCAGAGCGGTGATGGACTGTAAAAAAGGTCCCACTCAGACTTGTTCTTCAGGGAGCTTACAGACAAATCTCTGCCGAGCTACTCCCCAGAGCAGCCGTTCAAGCCCGGAAGATCAGTGAATGCTAACCATGGACCAAGTTGTTGGATTTGATTTCTAATGCCATTAAAAAACCCCAACCAACCAACCAACCAACCAACCAACCATCTGATCTGTTTTTCTTAGACTTAAACCCCCCTGTAATCTGGGAAATGTCATACTCACTCAGGTTTGTGGTATTACAGTGGTAGAAGAAATGACAGGGATAATTCCTCCAACAAGGTTCTGGGGAGCAGGAGTGTGTTTCATCTATATTCAAGCAAGGTCATCACCTCCACTTGCCTCCCAAGGATCAGATTTTGTCAGGGCCCTGCGTGGTACTGGGGAATTTTCATGCACTTTCTGTCTCCTCCTAAACAAATCAATTGTCCTTCACATTATGGCTGATCTGAGGCACACGTACTCTGTTTTCTATTCACACCTCCTTGCAGTAGGTAACAAACCGTGACCATGTTCCTCTGGTTGCCCCTTCATCTTCCGGGAAACATCCTAGGGAACACTTCCACACCCACCTCGACCTTCCCTGGGCAATAAATATGTCCTTCTCCTTGTCTCATAAGAAATGGGGAAAATTCTGCATTTTCCATTGCTAAGGTCTCCTCTCCTGGCGTGACAGATAACAGGCACCATTTCCCCTCAAACTGAATAACCAATTAACATGATCATGTTAAACTCATTGTAGCAGTTCTGTTCTCAATCTGTACATAATTTTTTCACTTATATGAGTTGGTGTCTTAAAGGATATTAATTGTCCCTGCAGAAATTGCCTTGATAATATCCTTAGAACATTTTATTTCTAGTAACATTAGTGCTGCTTCTGGGACTGCAGCAGATCACACTGTTACTTTAATACACCATCATGAAGATACAGAATGCAAAGCAAAGAGAAAATACAACTAAACATTCCTTCCTGTCTGCATCTTAAAAAATAAAAAAAAAGAGATGGCACAGAAATTTAAAAGTAGGGCGCATTTTCTCTTAAGATCAGTGCAGAGTACTTCCTTCCTGTCACAGGTCAAGCTTCCAGACTGCTTCAAAGAGAGGACTTGTCATTCCCACCAATAAATCAGTAATATTTCTTGTACCTGTTATTGTTCATTCTTTTGTGTATTACTGCATATTGTTAGAAAGTATTGGGATTGCAAGGCCCCTGGCATTTTCCCCCTGCTAAACTGTTTCTCTGACACCCCCAAATCATAAAAGGTCCTGTGCTGCACTTCACACTAATCTTGTGTGGGGCTGGCTGCAGCTGTTTCCACCAAGGATGGGTACCAAAGTTTGGCCCTGCAAGTTTAGCACAGTAAAATTTCAATCACCCTTTTGCAATGAAGCATCAGAGCCACGTGGTTGCTGGTTTCAAGCACAGAGAAGCTGGAGGTGGTGCCAGCAGAGGAAGAAAGCCACAGGGAGAGGAGCCTGTTCTCTCAGCCAGCTGGAAGCCTGTTTCTCTACGGCTGGATGGCGAGCTTGCCTCAGCCACCCTGCCTGCACACAGGTTCTCAAAAAGCTGTTACTGGAGTGCCTGGATTCACGATTTCTCTCTCTAATACTACCTATGAAATTAAGCAACAGAAACTGTGTAGTAATTTAAAATTACACAAGATTAAAAAAAAGACCCAAACCTACAAACAAACCAAGAGTAATATTTTCAGCAGGATCTAAATGTTTAGGGACCAGTGTGGCATTATCAAAAGTTTAAAATTAGAATTGTACATTTCATTCATTTGAGCAAGATTCAAAGTTTCAGTCTAGAAGTACACTAAAAATATTCTCCCTGCCCTCACCTTCCAACTATGCTAATGTTAAACTGGCTCATAGGAACAATGGAAGCAAGTTTTGTTCAGGAAGTATTTAAAACACTATGTGAAGGTTAGCCATCAAATTAATGTAAATACACGCATATATATGACTATAAACACATGAGAGTAATATGAGAACCCAGGAGCACAGATAACAGTATAAACATAGAAGTGTGTATGTATATATGAGTTGAAGCCATAACTACAGACATGAGATTATTTTTTCCTCTGGTCTGCATGATTTTGAAGACTGGAGGCCTCCCAAGCACCTTTCCTGGGAGGTGTGCACAGTTAAGATGTTATGCAAGCAGCCTGTTCTAGTCTGCTTTCCTTTTTATATTTTTCTTCCCTAGAATGTTCATACTCACATTCTCATTTACTAGTTTTTTTTATCTTCTGGGTTTTTAGGGTTTTTTTTGTCCAGAATGACTCTGAGGTCTTTGTATTTCTTTTTTTAAGCCCATATTTTGAGTGAAATATTAAAAATGCTACTTTAAAAGAACAGCAATCTTAAATTTTGGTTTAAACCTAAATTTTGGCGAATTTAAAACAATTCTATTTTCTAGAAACGCAGTTTTATCCAAACAACTGGGGAAAATTTCCTCCATTATTTTTTCATGCCTAAGTGTTTGAAAAAAAATTTTGAATAAAAGTTCTGCCACTGCAAGTTGGCTCTTTGCCTGTACAACCCATTCACACAAAATCTGCTGCTGGTTGCAATGATGGGAAGGAAAATTAATTTCATCTTTAGAGCTTGTGTCTTTGTATTCTGCCTGCTAGCAGGTTGTACTCAGATTAACTTCTTCCTAATGTTGCTGCTTTGTTTGGGAACACATTAAGGAACAGCCAAACCTTTGCACATGCCTGGATTTTTGTTTTAGGCAAAAAATCCAGACAAGAAACTGCACCATCCATTAAATCAAGCAAACAGCAAAAATTGGATCAGTGTGAAGACATGGCATCTCAAATAAACTTTTAGACTTCTCTGGTTGCCTGGAGGGTTAGAGCTCTCTGCAGAACATACTGAAAGGTGACCACCTCACTGCTTTTATCCACTGCACTTAAACGTGAAAAATAAAGAAGGTGAGTTGCATCTTGTTGCAGCTGAGTGACAAAACTTTATGGGTCTTCCTGTTCTGTAACATGAATCAAGAAATGATGACTACATGGATTCAGTTGTGAACCACAGTGATAAGACACCCCCCTGAATATATGGCAGGAAAGAGACATAGAATTTTGCACAGAGTCATTAATCTTCAAATTTGAAAGTAAAACAGGCTTCACAGTTAAATAAAAACACTCTGCATTTGGCCAAGATAAACTTTCTGCACTTGGAGTGAAAAGGAAGTGATTTCTGTTGGGGAATGAATACATACTTCTTGGGAGAAATAAGAAATGCCATTTTTTCTTCATTTGCCAGAATAACTAGAAAATAGCATATAAAATTAAGTGAAATTAAATGCAATCTTCAAGGACAATGGGTAGAAAAGGAAAACTGCAAAGCAGAGAAAATTACTCCTGAAATAGGTCTTTGAGGTAATTTAGCTTTTTTTAATCGCTGAATCTATTCAATATTCACAATGAAAATTAATCCATTGCTCTTAAAAGTCGTGCTCAGTTCATCAGTTCCTTAATCCCCCTTGGTTGTTAAGTTGCTCCTCCTCATGTCTCCAGCCTGATTAATAATTCATAAGATAACTAAGGGTTCAAAATATTGGTTCGCTAAGACTGGTCTGACTAATCTTGATCTTGTTGAGTTATCCTCAGATTTGCAAGTTAAATGCTCAGATGGAAAGGGTCTGGGTAGCACTACTTGTGTGATTAGGAAATAGTAGTATGTAGGGGAGAGGGACATTAACTACCAGAAATCAAAGCAACAAGTGCAGTGGGATGAGTGGACGGTGATCTACTTACTGCTGTTGGGAAGGGGGCAACGTAGAGCAGTGAAAACTTTCTGTTCACTTTAACTGTGCTCATGCACTTCTGTTTCTTGGATGGGAGACGGAGCAGGGTGTGGATGGCACCACTTCTTCTTCAAGAACATCTTTATTTTGAAAACACAGTGTCTTCTTTCAACTGAATTGTTTTTGAACTCCTTACAGTGTGACTTCTTCTTGAAGTATTTTCAAACTGAAGTGAGTCCTTCTGCTTCGCTGAGTAAAAAGATAAACAACTCAGTTTTGGCACCATTAGGTTGCATTCACAGTCTATCATATTACAGAGACATTAGAAAAGACGTACTGAATCATGGAAGTAGCAGCCTTTAAATGTCTCCTCAGTTTGGGAGTGAAAAGAAATAGGAGACATGTGGGATTTGTCTTTTTGTTTTAGTTGGATATGAAAACGGAGACAGAAGCAGAGTTACAGCAGATTAGTAGTCCAGATACCAGCAAAGGAAACATATTTTGCTAAACTTATTCTTAAATATTTACTGTATGAAAATGTACTGAACCATGTATTATCTGCAGATGGCTTGTAAAAGAACCTGCCCTAAATTGTGCCAAGCCAGTTGGAACAAAAAGTCTAAAAGAACTTTATTAAGGTTGCAATTTCAATTCACAGTGATATGAATCACGGTAACATTCTTTAGTAAGGTTTTAATGCCATGATCACATAGTACTTAGATGGCTGGAGGACTTTGACTTTATTTTCTTCAAATTACAAAGAATGCAGGAAAGGAAAGAATGGTCCTGCCATGGAGGCAAGTGATTTTCTAGCCTAAAGGGACAACATTTTATTGCTGCTTCTGCCATTACGCACCTGGCAGTGCTATGCAAATTGCTCAGACTAACTTGGCTACCTAATGTATACTGATAATTTTCTACCCCAATAACGCAAGCAGTCAGATTTCAGAGGTACTGAGTTCTAGCTGAAATCAAAAGGAGTGATGTTCTGAGTCCATGGAAAATCTTCTTTTCTCATAAGCAATTTCAAAAGTCAGGTTGTACACTTCTAAAATGAGCACTTAGAATAAAAGAACACTTTTTACCTTGACCTCTCCGCAGCTCAACTCTAATGCTAAAAATCAGGAATACTTCATCTCACAGTAGTCTGCTGTTTCTGAAGCACTTGAAGATACTGTGGGGCTGAGCACAATAGAGGATCCTGTGAGGAAATCTGATCATATCTCCAGAGCAGGACTGGAATACTGTTCAGTAAGTCAGGCCTGCAGCTACACTTTGAGCAATGTAGAGGAAAGCAGTGACAACACCATTGAGTAGCTGTCTGTCTTGTGTGCTTAACGAGACAGTCCTGAAAGAAAAATGGCCTAAAAATGAATAATTAAAGGCTGTAACCTAAATGATGGGCTCAAAAAAATAAAAAAGGGCTGCATTAAGGTTATAAAGGCAATGTGACTTCAGGCAATTTTTAGTGTATTGATGCTTGAATCTGTATTCCCATCATTCTTTTAACATGGATTTTTTTTGGTGGGTGATTAATATTAGGCTCTGCTCTACTATTTAGGAAAAAAGTAATGATACGTCGATTTGATGAAATGCAGCATATTTCCCACTGAAATGTGGGCACTAAAAAAGAGTAGACAAAGTGTATTTTATTTACCTGAGTTTGCAGGACAAGGTTTACGTGTATCTGTGTTTAAAACTGCTGTTGTTTAGCACAAACTTGGACTACGTTCATGTCTTGAGAGAAATTGCCATGGGTTCTTGAAGGAGTAGTAGCATACATGAATTTGTGTGTGAAAGTAAGCGTAGAACTTCAGTGGCTCCACCTAGTATCATCTACCCGATTAGGTTTATATTTTATAATGCTTATAACATTTTGTAACATCAGCTTGGGGTAACATGTCTCCCAGTCCTGCAAAGCAGTGACTTTGCTGAAATCATGTACACAAATACTTAGAATTAAATACTTGCTAAAATTATTTGTAAGCTTACGTTAAATTATTTTACCTGACCACTAGCATTGCTGCAGTTTGTTCAGCAATACTTCGCAAATAGTAATAATAATAATAACAACAATAACAATAACATTAACAATAACAATAATAACAATAATAACAATAACAACAACAACAAAACAACAACAAAACAACAACAACAACAACAACAACAATAATAATAATAATAATAATAATAATAATAATAATAATAATAATAATAATAATAATAATACTTTTATGTGACAGGTGCAGCAGCATCTCTGACTTCATGTTCACACACCTCCCCCTCCTTCATCCTTAGCCAGGGATTCCTGCCTTCTCTTCTCCCCACCCCAGGCTGCAGCAGGTCATCTCCTGAAGTGTGCTAATGCACCCTTTCATGTTTATTAGATTACTACCCTGACAGGATCATGTGTGCCTTGTATTGAAAAGCTTCAACTCTGATTTGCTTCAAATAGAAAGTCCTGGTTTTAGAATGTTTTCTGATTTTAAAGTGTTAGATAACGCTGGTTCCATTTGCAGGACAGGCGATCTTTTACATGTTATTTTAGTTTTTCATTTTGTTGCTGGAGAGGAATGTATTTGCAATCAGATGAAACTGAAAAGCAATGACAATCAACCACACCACCAGATGGAGCTTCTTTTCTGCCTTTCCTGCTGAAGATGCTGAAGCTGTGGGACTGAACTCACTGGGACTGTGGGACTTTTAACTGTTTTTATAGTCAATGAAATAGAAAACTCTCTTTCTATTTTTATTTCTGGTGATGCAGGACAAAGCATCCCTGCATTCATAGATGGCTATTTCAGCAATTTTTATTTGTATACTGTTAATGACAGCTATTGTGCCAGTCCTTTGCTTTTACAAGGTTAAGCTCCATCATGCAGTCCTGTTTCTTGTTCATGAACCTGAGAGTTTTAAAGTACAGGCTCACTTATTAGAATGGCACACTAATATTAAAGCAGTGCGGATTTATGCTCTTTTTTTCTTTCCTACTGTAAAAATTATTAACATTCTTTAGAAAAGCAAATCTCTCTATATTCAGCCCACTACATAATCTATTTTATTCACTGAAATTCAACTCTGAAGTCTCCTTGTGTGCTTTTAGCAGTACTGTATTGTGTTACAGATTCTTGGTTGCTGGTTTATATATACATCAAATGAAGTTATGATGTTCATAAGTCATGAGAATCGATATAAGTGACTGTGATAAACATTCTCTCTCTTTTACAGGATATACTCTATCAGATACCTGTTTTGCTATCTGCTATCATAGCTGAGCTATTGAGAACTGACTGTAACTCAGGCAGTCTGGGAAAATGCAGAGAGACAGGGTTGAATTTATTCCTTTTTTGACAGTGTGAAAAAACACACATTCAAGCCAACAAATTCTAATGTAGCGTTTATGCAGCAAGTTTGCTTGGAAGCCTATTCCCGTTTTAACCCAAGAAACAGGACTGACGTACGACTTACCCAGCTGTGACTGCTGGGCTGAAAACGTTGGCCTGCATTTGCCAGGAGTTATTAAACAGGCTAGATTGCACAACTCTGTTTTCCCAAAGGACAGGGAGGTATCTGAGCTGATGAGGTCAGGTTAGCGTTCCATTGTGCCACGTCAAACACAACTCTAAAGACCAGCAAGGTTTTGCCAGCCGACGTCATGAAGGTCCTTCTGACCAGCTGGCAAATTCTGTTGTCCTGGGAGAGACCAAATGAGTTCATGCCACTATTGATTTTGAGTGAGCTACGCGCCTTGCTGCTTGTAACAAAGGCAAACACAAAAAGACAAAACAGAATTAATGTGGGTACAAGTTCATGTTGTTTTCCATTTTCATGACGCGTTTCCAGTGAGTAAAAAAATCTAATGCTGTAGAGGGGGAAAAAAGGAGGGGAGGGAAATCTAATAACTCAGACATCTAATGTTCATGTGCTAACAACTCAAAAAGGTGATCTAGAGATGTGTTGTTTTGTCATGTTTTATATCCTTTCCAGTAGTTAATTTTGGAGGGTATGTCTAGCATTTGGAATTTCTGAGTGCCTTTAGACAAGAGGTAAACATCTTCGGTCTGAATAAGTTTCCTTACAGAATTTTAAGAAGACATTGGGTTTTGTTTTCCAAAGGCAGGCTGCTAAGTGGCAGGGCAGGAGCAAAATCCAGCAACTCAAGAAAGAAGGCAAGAAAAAAAGTTAATTATTTTAATACCTTAGCAATAGTTTTGGGGGTAGAATTCCCTTTATATCAACCTATTCTGGATAAGATTGAGCTTCTTCCTCACTGAAGTCCAAAGCAGCATACTAGCATAATGCAGGTCAAGAATTTGATCAAATTATACTTTTCCTAGATTGAAAAAAAAACCCCAAACAACCAAACAAAACCCCACAAAACCCCACAAAACATAGAGGTTTCACATGTGAGAACCAGGATCCTAGTGTTCATCAGAAACTTTTGAAAGAGATGCGGTTCTGCAACTTTCTGGAGATCCACATTAAACCAAACAAAACCCATAAAACAAAACCCTTTTCAACTCCTATGCTGTGAATACACATTGGAAGCTGAAACCATTTTTTCTCACTGGTAACCTGAACTTTTCAGAGAATGTTTATTTGAGTTAAATTGTTGAACTGCAACAACAGTCTATAAGGAAGGCGGGATGACAACTTGTACATGGGAGGGGGTTTTTATCACCATATAATTTACTGATTAAAAGACTGACAAATGGCCTAAGATTTGTAGTGTACCACATGAACATAAAAAGTTTAGAGAAATATACCTTATAAATTCCAAAGGTATTAAACCAATCTTGACACCTTTGTGAGCCACAAGATCAAGGCAATACTTCTGAAATCTTAGTGAATTGAAAGTTTTTGTCCAACATGGTTTTGTCACAGTTAATGCCAATTTCATTCTGAATTTAGAATCCTTTGTGCCATTACTATATATTTACTTGCCATGAAGAATGGCCGTGATTTTATACCAGATGTAGGGAAATCTTGGACCTACTGAAATCAATGACAAAACTCCACTCTCCAAGGAGGTCAGAATTTCACCCAAACGAAAGGACATTCCTTGCCTCCCTGCCAAAGACTTGGTATTAGTAATTGAAAAGGAAATATTCAACATCATTATAGGAAACACAGCCATTGCTGTAGTTCAGGAAAACTGAATAAGTGTATTTTCATGTGTTTAAAGTAATCTCATTAGGAACATCAGATGAAAGTCTGCTGAGACACAAGAAAAACTACACAGCAGAGACTTCTAAAAGTGTTGTCTGAGAGACTCAAAGCTCTAAAGGGTTTTGCTTGCTGGGCATCCCCCAGAAACTGCATTTAAATCTTTGTATTTAAGATTTGGAAATTAAAGTAATCACTTCCATCTATTTGCTTCCATTTCAGTACTTTTCCCATTATGGACCTAATGCATGCCTTTTTGAAGTACAGCTGCTTGATCTTCCCACATAAAGAAGAAAATTATGTCTAATAATCTAACTTCTGAATAATTTCTGTTCATATTGTATAGACCCACTGAGTTTTTCATTCAGTGTTTGACCATCCTTATAAACATAGTAAGCTGAAATCCCATTCTTATTAGAAACACAGAGAAGCTAGAATTTCTTATGGGATAGGGAACATTTTACTTTTCTTTTTTAATAAATGAGGAGGCTATTAATATCCTCACTGGCATTTTTGTACAAGAAACCTGACTGTTAAAGCTGGGATGAAGAGCTACAAAATTTTCAAAGCAAAGCAAAGCAAGAATATTGTTTGAACAAATGCTGCTAGCATTAGAAAAAGTTGGCATTAATTTCGTGTGTGAACTGTGACAATCCCTGCCTATTTCTAAATCCCTGTAAATTGTTTCTTAGGGCTTAGGAGTTATGACTCATTCACATTTTCTGACAAGCTATTGTCATGGGAGGTTTTCTTAGAAAACATGGAAGTAGGAAATTGGAGAGATTTGGCATATTTGAACGAGGTACATCCAAAACTTGAATACTTTCCCCTTGGACTAACTGGAAAATCTGCTAGCTTTAGGTTTGAAAGCTGAAGGTAATATTAAAAGTACATTAAAGGAAATGATGAACAGTATTTGAATGGGTTTCTGTTTTACATTGTGTGGTTGAGTTGAATCCACAGAATCCTCCAGTTACTTGACTCTGGGTGTCTGCAAACAAATATTTTCATGTTAATTTTCTGTTCAAATGACGGCAACTATCGATCCAAGCAGCTTGACCAATTTATCAAGCTCCCTATCAAATATAGCTCCAAGCCAAAATCCCTGATCTAATGAGTCCTGAAAAATACATTCCCATGCGATCATAGTGAGAATTGAAAAGCAAGACCATGGATTGCTTACCAGTGATTTTCATGTTCTTTTTTTTAATGTCATTTTCAGTAATCATCTTGGGATGCAAATGCTTCTGAAAAATGTGTGTGCTGATCGCAGGATGGGGTCAAGGTGGGCTGTTAAACAAGAAGCAGGAAAATGAAAGAAAGTGCTGTGTTGATTCTGCGTGTAGCTGATAACCCTAAACATATCTGGTCCAAGCTCAGGGAATGCAAAAAGCCTCATGGCTGCTAATTATGCTATCTCTCTTTTACTAGGAAATCCCTCTGCTTTTATCACAACATTTTCTTTAATAGCAAATGTGGTGAATAGTACTTAGAAGCCTGAGACCTGCGTTGCACCACCCTTTCAGGAGAAGCCATTTTAAAACGTGAGAGAACACTAAATGCCTCCTTAACTAATGTCCTCTGGCAGAGTTTGTTGTGTAGCTGAACATCTGTTCTAAAGGTTTATCTGATTTTAAGTTACTCCTTTCAAAATGGTAGCAATTGATTCCCACTTAAAATATGAGTCTGTGTGCCGTTAATTGCCTGATTTTAATTATTTTCCTGCGATATGGGTTCATGTTGCCTTAACTGCTTTTGCTTATTTTCTGTGAATTGTAGTTCTTTTTGCAGGCCTGTCTCCCAGAGTTATGGAACACATAAGAAAAGTGTATTAATTGCTACCATATTACTTAACTTTCATCAATATTTACAGTTGTTTTCTCTTTTTGCTGTCCCTTATTTTGCTTAAACTTTTCACATTACTCTGAAATTTCTAGTAGTCCAAATGGTTTTGCCTTATGAGCAAATGGCACAATTTTTTCCCTTTGCTGCTTAAAACATTTGTTAATGATTTGGCAAGCTGGGATAGCTTCCACATGAGGAAGTGAGGGCTGGTTTCTTCATTTCTGCTTTCTTCATTTATTTCTTGTTCTATTACCATGTAATAGATAACACTTCAAGAAATTAAAGTAGCAGTGTTGTGTTTTACGTAAGGGTTCTTGAACATATTTTAAGCACCCTTATTCTACACATCATCTATTCACTTTTCTTCTTTCCAGCTTGGTAATTTGAGGTGCCACAAGCCTCAGATAGGTGAGTGAGGAGGTCTCACTTCCAGGCACAAGTAAGAAAGTGCTTGCAACCTGTTTTCATCACAGTGAATGTTACTTAACAGGAGAGTGTTTGGGAGACATCCAAAATTTCTGTCCGCTGCTCTGCTAGAGACACCAGCAGGTTGGGAGTGATGATGCAAACAGATGACACCAGCACCTTTGCTGCTACATCCAGGAAGAGGACAATTGTGTTCCTCCTTCCTGTGCTGCACCACAGAGCTCAGCTGAGTAACTCAGCACCAAGGTCTGTGGTTTAGCACCATTAAGTTGAGGCTGGTTGGTTCGAAGAGCTGAAATGGTGGCACACCGGCTCCCTTGGAGCAGACAAGGCAAAGAAATGCTGCCCATGGAAGGTTTAGTCAACAGCCTGCTGAACGTGGCAGCTCCCAGCAGAGCTGGTGATGAGCAGCTGATGGCAAACTGGTGTTCATCATGTTTTCCATTAGCACAGCGGCTGCCAGCCAGGATGTTTGTCCTTCCTTCCTCTTCTTACAATGCCCTAAACCAAACGACAAACAAATGTTGAGTAGCCAGATCATCTGGCACTTCTAAGGAACTGCTCGCTGTTCAGCTCTTCTGTCAAGGTGTAGCAAGAACATCCTCACGGCAGTGTCTGCTAAGAAAACTGTTTGGTGATGTTTCTGCTGCTTTGACATTCATTCCTCTGTGAGACCCAGACTGCACACTCAGTCGAACTGCAGTGTATTCACTCACACTGGGAGGCTGCTTTTTGGCAACCAGACTGATGCTAAAAATAAAGCAACCTATGCAAAACAAACAAAAAACCTCCTTGCTAAATCCATAGTGGGAGTATGTTGCTTCAAAAAGCACTGGGTTGTCTGCATATGCTTTTTGGTGCCTCTTCCATGAGAAAAAGAATGGAGGGAAGTTTAATAATGTAGTATTTTTGCAATCATCCATGCAAATCACCCCAGACAATAGCTGTAGCAAGCACAAAGCATAGAACCAAGTTTGGAAACTTCTCAGATATGGACCTCATCCTACTTATAAAAACATGTAGTTATAAGGATGCTGTTTACTATGCGTCATGCCTACAAAATAAAACTGAGAGGGATTCTACTTCTCTTTATTTATTTAAGGGGCAATGCCTGTAATTTGTTTTCCCTTCTTGATTTTCTGTTTTTAATTGGAAACTTTGGAGACAGCCTGACCTTCTAAAAGGGTGTTCGTGCACACGTGTGTGCCTCCTTAGCCTTTGGACTTGATTTTACACAAGTAACAGTACAGTTAGTACCCGGTGCGGGTAAAAAAATAGAGATTTGCTTACAAAATATATCGTACTTTAAAAAGTTAATGCCTTTGGAGTTTGTTTTACCTTTGGGGTTTTGTCCTCGAGCTCTGATCTCAAAGGATTTTCTCTGCAGTTAGGATGGGTGGAAACTGACTTACACACAAAAGCCGGGGGTCTCACAAACTCCCAGCAGCAGGCGAGCGCGGCTCACGGGCAGCACCCAGCCCTTCTTACGCCCGGGCCGGCGGGGAGGGCGGCGGCTCAGCCGCGGTCCCGAGGGGCCGCTCAACTCCCACCGCCTCCCGTTCTCTGAACGGATGGAACTCCTCGGTGATGCCAGCCTGGGGCTGGGGGGCTCCTGCTTAATCCTGACCCTCCGGGATCTTTCTTCGGGGAATCTCCGACGGGTGGAAGCCTAAGTAACGACGACGGTGATGATAATAATAATAATAGTAATTAATTATAGCAATAACGAAGCCTGCTCCAGCAGCCCCCCGGCCTGAGTGTGCGGGGCGGGGCGGCGGGGGGACCCCGGCGGGGCCCCGCGGGGCGCCTCTCGCCGCTGCCCGTCTCTCCTCCAAGCCCGTAAAACACCGAGCGTTGCTCGCTGCTCGCTGCTCCGCGCCCTGGTAACGGCGGCCCCCGGCGGGCGGGAGGACGTGCGGGGCC
>VZTF01004108.1:2153729-2248207 GCA_013397755.1 Cnemophilus loriae | reverse complement strand
GAGGGGAGCCGAGGGGAGCCGGCCGGGCAGGGGCAGGCGGCCGCACCCCGCGCCCGGAGTGAGGCCCGTCTCGGGAGGGAGACAGCCAGCGCGCCGAGGGCCCCGTCCCGGAGACTGCCCCAAGTTTGGTGGTTTTTAAGCAGGCGCTTCAGTTTCTGCCAGCGAAACGTGGATGTGCGTAGGCTCGCATTGCTGTGGTTTGTGGAATTGTTCTCCTTTTTGGGTTTTTGTCTTTTTTTTTTTTTTTTTTTTTTTTTTTTTTCAGAGAGGAAGAAGAATGAGTNTTTTCTTTTCTTTTTTTTTCCAGAGAGCAAGAAGACTGAGTAGCGTGGGCTTTGCTTTTCCCCTCTTGAAGTGAATTTTTGAGGTCTTGATTTGGGCTTGACTCCACTTACCTGATTAGTCAAGAGCACTCGTGTGAAGACTTGGTGGTGTGTTCACTACAGATTTAACTTAGGATCCCAGTCTTCCCATCCTCAGATCCATTTGAAAGACACAGTATTGCGACAGCAATGGTGTGCTTTGTCCTTTTTTTGTTATTTTCTTTTAGTTCAATGGACTCCGTAACAATACGATTCACTGTTGTGAGCACCTGTCAAACCCGTGACAAGCTTGCGTGCCCATCCCACCTTTGCCATGGCTGCAGCGGCTCTGAACAGCAGGCATTCTGTTTTGGGGCTGGACTGGGCTGCTCTGGTTTTTGTCACTCAACACACTTCGATACCGCTCCCCAGGCTCGTGTGTAGATCCCGTCTGGCTAATAGCAGCCAACAGGGACTTCTGCAGAAATGTTTTTGCTTAAAATAGACTGGTGACTTCTTTTCACACAACTGACAAGTCTAAAACTGGGACGAAGGAGGAGTTAAAATACTTGCTGATGCTGTGTTTATCAGGAGAACTTTGGTAACACCTTTGAGTCATTCACTGTGAAGTAAAAGATGGTGTCCGTCTCGTACACGGTTCTGTATTTTCAGATTTGGGGAGTAGTTGCTGGTTTGGATGACCCTTCTCACTGAGAAGTAACGATGCGATACAGAGAGGGTGTCCTCAGTAACAAATGGAAACAAGTGCCTTAGTTCAGCTCTCCTTACGTTACATTTTGCACCACATTTCTCAAGTATTTATAATTTATTCAGTTTTTTTGCTACATATTTTTCTGAACTTGTATGTTGCTGGGAAAGGACTTTGTTGTTCACACAGCTGGACTTTATGGCGCTGGACACTTGAATTGATTTTATAGTCTTCACTCTTGCACTGCAAGTCTAGAGGTTGACTACTACTGGTGTCCCAACTCTTGAAATTAAGCAAAAACTACCAATGCAAATGGGTTTGTAAGAATAAAAGGAAGTTTTAAAAAAAGCCATAAAGCTCGCCATTACACATCTTTTTTTTTTTTTTTTTTTTTCTATTTAGCAAAACGTAACGGGAAACTTCACAGTTTTGCAACATGGTTGTGTCTCTACTCTGTTGTGTGCGTGTCCTGATCAGGGACGATCCCGTCCGTAAGCAGCATTTAGGGCTGTAGCTGAAAATTACTGTTGTCCTGCCAGAGCCATGAGGCAAATCACCCTCTAAGTCCGTGACAGCCCCGTGTGACAGGCATCTTGAGCAGAGCTGTGGTGTGAGGAAGCTTTACTAGCATGGGTGTAAGATAGGTGGGTTTCGGTCAAGTTTTGTTCTGGCTGTTCTGCAACTTCGACTCTGCTTGTTTTCTTTTGATACAGAGTCTCAAAATATGGGTTATTTTTTGTTAATGAAGAATAGATAAGACATTGCCAGAACGCAGAAAACGCCCTGACATGGATGTATGGTCTTCAGTAAGACCATGGAATGTCATTTTCCTTTTTTGAAACAGAGTATACTGCAAAATTTCTCAGGTCTTCATTTCCTCTGAAGATGTAAAACATCTTAAAGGCTATTATGAGAACATTAGAAAAAAATAGCTTCTTTACAAAATTCCCCATACTTGAGAATATTTTCAAGCCTACAGCTAACCTGCCTTTTGAGATGGTTGGAACAGACCCAGAGCTAAAAGCAGGAGGTCTGTTGGAGGAAAGACGCGAAGCAGAGGGAGCTTCAGACTAAAGGTCCCGCAGTTCTGCTCACATGCACACTGCTGCTGAAATACAGCCTGTCCTCCCTCCTCCCAAAAAGGCCTGTACATAAACCACAGTGTAAGAACACAGCCAGAGACAAGGAGGTGTTTAATTCCTTCAGAAACCGTTTTGCTGTTAGACTGTATCAGTTGCTTTGACAACGCGCAGAGGGAAAGCTCTGTGCAGGCAAACAGAAGTTTGTACTGTCGTTCTCCAAGTTACATGTGAACTCTTGCCAAAAAGGTTTTAAGGGAGAATAGTGAACTCTACTACTGCCCTACACAAGTTTCTTTTAAATCTATCATGCATTACAGGATTACAGGATGTTACACGGGATAACCTGGTATGAATTAGCCTTTCTTCAGATTGCTGCATCAATGAAACAGTGTGCTCTTAAGGTGATGTGTAATCCTAACAGTGTCCAGATTGATCCTTCATTTAAGTACAGTGTAATATCCGGGATTTCTGGAGCCCATTCCCTGTGCTTTGTTTATTAGTTGCTTCAGAGGAGATATCGCCAGAAAAAGGAGGGGAGGGATCTCTCCTTAACAGAATTTAAAGGAGCAGCCGTATTCTGATGGCTGTGTCCGGGCAGAAGGAGGTACCATGAAGAATCCTGGCTAGCTGTGCCTATTGATAGAGAGCTGGAAACATTCTCTGGTCCGCTGTAAACATCGACATCCAGAACATGTAACATTTCTGTGTGCTTTTCAGATATGTGACCCGAAATTCGAAATGCAAGGAAGTAGTTGCTGAGGCTAGACAGTAAAATCTTCTGAGTGCTTCAGAAAATCAGTGCCAATCGAAAATCCTGCTAATTGTGTTAATTAAAGCACAACATTTTTGTGCTTTGATAACTGGTAAAGTGCTGTTATGTGTTATTAAGAATTACTTTTTATGAAAGGAAGGGGGAACATCTAGATGGGAATTGGATGTACTCACTTTTTGACAGAAAGTACATTTCTGTGCTCTTAAGATTTTACAGAAGCACAGATTTCCAAA
Organism: Cnemophilus loriae; assembly: GCA_013397755.1. Lineage (NCBI taxonomy): Eukaryota > Metazoa > Chordata > Aves > Passeriformes > Corvidae > Cnemophilus > Cnemophilus loriae. The sequence continues at coordinate 2,245,109 of VZTF01004108.1, read as the reverse complement.
GCAGGGTTCAAAGACAGCCTATGCACAGTTGTCTATATTTTCATAGCTGAGGTTACTGAGCACTAAGGAAATGCAAGGCTTCATCAAAGATTACACTGGGCAGCAGTTGTAAAAATCCAACTGGACCATGTGTGTACCAGGGCTTCTGCTCCTGTTCATAGATTGAGACATATGGCATAAGTGCAACATTATTCTCAAAGGAATACAATCAAAATGAAGTAGTTATATTAAAATCTAAAGACCAGTAGAGTAAAATGTTAAGTGAAGCACTCTTCCTGTTTGGTTGCATTACTGTTAATGTATTTCATAAAGATTCAAAGCATAACTTTTGGAAGATGTTCTCATAAACATGCTCCCTCCCCTAACTTAAATAAAAAATGTAAGATTTATTGCACTTTTGGAAAAACTCCAGCGCTGAAGATTTTTATTTTATGCAGATTTCTGTTCCTCCATCATGGATTAAGGATTTAGGGGAGGAATAGCTGCCAAATGGTTTTATAGGTGAATATAAATGAAAAAGGTTTAATATAGTTGAAACTCTACAGGGGTAACTGTGAAGGACATCAAAGTTAAATCTTCCTTAAGCAATTTTTTGCCATGTACACTTACTTTTAAATTCAGATTTAAATGAATCAGAAAAGGACTGTGAAGCTAAATTTACTTCAGTGTCATGAAGGTCTGTAAGCTTGCATGAAAACTACTTCTGTTTTATTTAAAATTGGAGCTTTCAGTCAGTACTTGGAAAGTCTGGCTTCTGCTCCCATTGGCTTCCCTGGGATTTGGATCCAGCCCAAAGTACTGCAGGAAGGTAAGGGAAATGATCTAGGTTTAATTGTCCATTCTGTTCAGAGTCTTGTGTTGTGGGGTTAGGATAACATGGCACTGTGATGAATGTTCATCTGTCAAGAGTTCAAAAACTGCTGTCTGTGCATGGCAGTAATTAAATCACCTTAATTGTTTTTTCATGATTCTTTCTGAGAGAGGGAAAATTACTTGCCTTGGATTAGCATATTGCCAAAGACTGTTATAAATATTTATGGAGTGTACTCTTTCAATAGAAAGCCTGTACATTCTTCACAGGTCTCCATAGTTCTTTTTCTCAAACACAGAAGAGTAGTTACTTGAATGCACTAATTACCATCACTTCCCCCCCTTGCAAAGCTTCAGTAGATACTGGTTTAACAGTAAAAAAGGTAAGTAGTTTGGAAAGAAGCATCTCTTGCAAAACATACTTAATTACCTCTGTAAGCTGCAGAATCTTTTTGAAGGTGCGTATGTTTGTGAAACAGGTTTGAGAGTTCCAAATTTTTTCCTTTTACAGTTGTAGAAAATACACAGTTTTGGAAGAATTACTGGCTTCTCTGTTTTTTTCCTGCTTTTACATTAAGGCCTCATGCACTATTCTTATATTCTAAAATACTGAAAAAAGAAAAAGTAGGAACGTAAACGCTCAGTTAAAGAGCTGCACAGCTTAGCTCTTTTTTTATAAAGGTCGTCAAGCAAAATATTCCCAAGAGTATGAAATAATTATGCCTGTGTTAAGAATGGTGGAACAAAGCGAACAGTATAGTCCTGACTTGAATAATGCCAGGATTTCACTGTAGATCATTATGGAAAACTCAGGAAAACAGTCAGTGCAAAGCTCTTTCAGGGCTCTGTTTACGCGTACGTATGGTCTGTGCTGGGTATCGGGAGAGATGCATTTATATTGCATTACAGGAAGTAAAGTTGAGGGGCTGGTGCTTCTCCATAAAGTTATTCTACCTGCTGGTGTTAGAGGGTAAAAGTTTTGCTTTTAACGCCTGGAAACTTGGAAGGGTTTTTTTTATATAGAAACACCTTTTGAGAAAAGTGAGTAGTAAGTTAAAATCCTTCTTAGCCTATTTCAGTATTGTATGTAAAGTGTTCACATGCTTCTCTCTTGGGTTGCTCTCCTCCTAAAAATCTGTACCTCTGATACATCTGGGTATTTTGAAACCATGCTTTCAACTGCAAAAAAATTTCTTGAGAGCTTGTAACACACAACAGAAATGCCTGTCCTTTGAACGGTTACTAATATTAGTCAAATGGTTCCTTTTTTGCTTTCAGAGCGCTGTTTCCAAGTTTATCCTCTAAAAGTAATGACAAACTTCAGTACGGGCAAACATTCAAATTTTGGTTCATACTGCTGAGATCAACAGTTTGCTAAAATGTCGAGATCGGGAAAAAACATTTTTAATATAATACAAAAGCAAACTTGTTTTGTTAAGACATTGAAGCTTTAGTAAAGATATTTATTGAGCTCTGTTCTAAGGAAAAAATATATACTTTTTATAATAGGGACATTGTACATAAGTCATGGGATCATTCCTTTGTGTTTTAACTATTCCTGTTGTTTACACTGCTTTGACAAAATCCAACAAAGCTTCTGACAGCGTGCCAAGAGAGATTTAATGAGTATTGCAACGTAAACGGAACTGGTGAAGCACAGAAGGTGCAGCTGTAAGAGCACAGCAGCTCCGAGGCTGGACAAAAGTGCCAGCTCTCCAGTCTGCTCTCTCCATTCGTGATGATGAGCACATCCCTAGCCAAGAGTAAGAACAGGGCAAGTGGACATCAACACAACACTAAAGTCATCCCAACCTACAACTGGGCTTGACTTCTAAAGCCAGATGTGGTTAGCAAGTATTTTCCTTCCATAGCTTGTAGGATTTCAATGATAAATCATTTGTCAAGCTTTATTTTTATACAGAACGGGGCATGTTTTGGCAAAATACCTTAAAATGGACATCAGGCAAGGGAAAAATATATTTGTAGGTCTCTTTCAATCACGTACAACTGATATGCACAAAATTAACACTAACTGAGCATGCACTTACATGAATGTTACAAGCAGAGGAAATATACAGACCTGTCCAAAACAGGGAACAAGCATCTAAAATGGCATGACTGTGTTGGGTTTGAGGAGTAAGTGGTAATACCTTTGCTAGCTTTGCACTCTTGTTAACAAGCTAGATAGTGTTACACAGACTTTTGGACTGTAGCAGCAGAGGCATTCTTACCTTGCTTCTAATAAGTAATGTATAAATACTGTATGATAAGCTGATCAGTAATTTCAAGTAAGAACTAATTTGTCCTTGACTGAGAAGGTCAGCTGTCTTACCCTCTGCAGTATGGATTGGGGACAGAGGGAAATTACAGAGCCCCAGTATTTTTTTTCCCCCTCCTTGATGGTCCTCTTTGTAGACTGTACCTGAAGGTTACTACTGCTCCTCTGAAGGTAGAAATAGGTAAGGGAGACAGACTCTGAGTGGTAACCCTGAGAAAGAAGGTTGGAGCAGATGGCATGAATTAGGACTGCAGTAGTGTTCTATCTACCACCAAAACTTAACTACAGAGTTTTCAGGCATTAGTAGAGAAGTAATCTCCTTCATACTTTGGAGGGAATTAATAAGACATTTCCCATTCTCATGACTGCCTGCCTGTATGACAGCACGTACCATCTACAGCTGTATTCTTGTTGGAAACAATGCTAAAGAACTTCACTGGAAAGGTATTTTGGAAGAACTGATTATGCACTGAAAAAGTTCTCTTATTTTTTTGTAAACATGGTGAAAACATAGATTTAAATAGTAAAAATGTTACCGATGGAGTTGTCCCTCTTTATAAATCAGGGCTATGCTATTTATAAATATGTTTATTTTGCTTCCTAGCACACATTCTCAGATCTTGAAATGGTATCCAGTGCTTGTTCCAGTAATTAAGCTGTTTTAGACAAGGATTTTACATGTACTGTTTTAGCAACCAAGTTTCTTACAGTATAAAACTGTAATTCCTTCCAAGCCTGTGTCATCCAAGAGTGTAAGATGTTATTACATTTCTGTGAGCTCACTGGAAGCTTAAAGAGCAATCAAACCCTTCTTCCCCCGCACTTTCACCATTAACTTAAGTGCACTTAATTATCCAGTTGTGAATGTGGAGATTTCAAATACAGAATCTACTGTATACTACCTATTAGAATAATTAAATTCCATTTTAATAAAATGCTCACTAAAAGCAATTTACATTGCAATACTTATACACCTAATAAGGGGAGAATTATTACTGTATTTGCTTTTTATCTGAAATTGAGAAGGGGGCTACATTTGCAGTCTCAGGTACACACTTTTATTCTGTACACTGTACTGTCCATATGAAATGCACTACTATACATCTCAATCTAACTGTACAAAATTGTAAAATACACTTTAAATGGCAGTGAGGAATGGGAGTTTGTTCTAAATTAGACACTTTAATTAGACAATCTGCTTTAATAATGTTTTCACAGAGCATGAACAACACAGAAGAACATAAACAAAGATGAATTTTGTGAAGTAAGAAAAATAAGGGTGGTTTTCAAGGCCACAGTGCCATGAAACTAATTTTGAGCTTCTGTTTCTCTACTTAAAAAAAACCCACAACAGTTCACTAAAATAAAAGGAAACTTTTTTTTTTCTGTATGCCAGCTTTGCACTGCTTAATTTTTCTGCAGATTTCTAATAGTAAACAAATTCAAGCAGAGCAATAACTTGAGCAGAACCTGATCAAAAATTTTGCTTGCTTTCTTTTGTTAATCTGTGGTCTTGAAAGTATTGAGCATTCTACGGATTTAAGAATAACCAATAAAATGCTATACTGAGTGTTCCACTTTTGCTCGGCAAAGCTTGTTGCCATTTCATGACTTACAGCACTTGAGTTACTGTTCCAGTTAGGTTCTTTTTCTTCTGCCAAAATTCATGATCTTTGTGAAAAAGGGAAATATTTCATAAAGTAATGTGCAGCTTTCTGCTAATAACTGCACCTCAACAAATTAAAGGACTCAGTGGTGAAAAAACATTTGAAAGCTCCCAAGCCTCAGTAATTCAAGTGTTACATTCTGCTATTCTGATCAGTTAATTGTTAAAAGTAGGACAAGACTGGATATTAACTCTTGGAAACTAAGGAAAGAGCTAGTGAAATTTTTATGTCCTGAAATGTCAAGGGATGTTCTTCAAGGGAACAACACAATGCAGCCTATGATATCTGTAAGTATCAAGGTCCCTGAGACGAAAATTCTGTCCATCTCTGGTTTTAATACTTAAAATATGTACTTAGTCATTTAATTCAGATGCTGGATATTTTTAAATGCAACAGGATCAATACGAACTTCGTAACTGGGTCAGGGGTTTTAAATCTAACACATTTTTTGTGGTCAGTGAGAGACAAGGTCAGCAGCAGAATAATGTATCTGGTTACAGGTAGTTTTATGAAGTTTTATTTTTGAAATAGGGTGGGAACTATTCCATCACATAGGACATACAAGCAAACAGATTTCAAGACTACCTTACATACCATTATAAATCATAGCCATTTATCTTAGAACATGTGACCCATTAGAAAATAGTACTTTGGTTGCCAAAAACTGAGTCTCTCAGGCATTTCTTCTGCTGAACAGACAAGCTCAGACATGTGCAGTGAGTTTATGCTTCTGTATGTGGCACTGTAGGATGCTGAAGATGGTCCAGTGTTGCTTCAGGATCAGAGGCTTTTTTTGGCTATGTGTTTCCCGGACTCTCAATGACCAATTTTTCTGTGGCGTACAGCTGGTCAATGGTAACCTGAAATCAAACCAAAGTATCAGAAAGCTGAAACTGGAAAGTAAACAGGTTATAATTTAGGCTGCACAAAAAATCCCAAGAACGGAATAGTCCATATATTAAGCTTTTTCATAATTACATTTTTCTTTCTATAAACATTTCTTTTTGTAAATAATACACTTGTCTAGACCTTAAGAAAAATAACCAATACATAAAATACCTGCATATCTAAAATCTTGAAATAATGACATTGAGGAACACCATTTAAAGTCTTAAAAATTAACATTAAAAGTTACTACAGAGAAAAAGCAAGCAGGTTCTATGTTTAGAAAAATGAAAAGATGAATATAAAGAAAAATAAAAATATGGATATAGTCAGCAGATATTTCTTATGCTTTTTGGGTGGAGAGCCTAGATATAAATTGCCTGGCATGGTATTATTTTCCAGTTCTTTTGGAATCCTAATTTAATTTGCCTTATGAATGGTGAAAACAGTTCAACAGTTGTTAGTTCAGCAGCAGCATTTTACACACACTGGAACTACCTCTTGTTCAAGAGGTGGTATTGAGACCTTATTCGTGCTTTCTAGTGCAATGAGGAAATAAAAAATTACAAAAATGCAACACTGATCCTTTCATTCCTCTTGTTCTTTAGCACATTCTAGTCTGCCCCATAACATTGGTAAATTGTGGTTGGATGAGCAGCTGGCAGTCGTCACACACAACTCTTGGCTCAGCAGCTGAGATGGGGAAGGAAGAAGTCTCATGCAAGTAGGGTAATGAAAGCAGAAGACAACATTTGTATTTAAAAGTATGGAATTTGGAGTCTAATTTTTAATATCTGTTATGCCCTTTCTTGCCCCTACTTTCACCTTCAGGCCTGGGTACACGGTAGCTCTGTGTCCTTTTCACAAAAAAAAAAAAAAAAAAGGGTTCATACATTTCATTGTTGAATTAGGAAAAAAAAGGCTAGATGCTTAATTACACTATGGTATACTTAGTAGAATTTAATACTGTGCAAATTAAGCCTAACAGCAAGTCAGGCTCTCAAAGTAGTAAAAAATTAGAGACAGAATGTTTTTGGCATTTTCCGTTTACCATTTTTTGTGGGGAAAAGAATGCTGGCCACTCTTGAATAAAAATGTCTCATCTATGCTCACACTCACATAAAATGTCAATAATATTGCCTTTTAGGAAATGAACTATTTCATCTTGTCTGAAACTTGTAACGCATTGATTTTAATCTTGAAATATTTATTATAAGGGAGCATTTATGAAGCCGTTAGTAAAGAAACAGAAGTTTTCCTTGCCAGCAAATATTCCCTTCTTTTGGCACTCTGAGAGCTAAGTTAGTGAACTTATGAACAGCATATGAACAACTGATTATTTTTGAAGTTACTTATGAAATATGTTGCATACAGAATATTTAAAACAAAGGCCATACACAACTGTGGCATGTGTTACCAACAGAAATTTTAAGCTGTCAACAAGTGTTACTTGTCAAAGAGAACTCGCTGCTCTGGGTTATGTGGCAGGCTATACACTTTAGTTGCTGCCTTACCACAAACCATGCTGTAGTACTTAATTTTTGTATACCGTGTTTTGGAGCCCAAAGAATCTTTAATCCTTTCCCACACAGTAGAGCAAATTTAATGGGAGGCTCAGAGGGATTACAAAAACGCTGAAACTTGAATTGCATTTTTTTTTTCTCCCCCAACTGGGGAGATAGATGAGACTGAGTACGTGACTTCTCAGTCAATCATATTCAGCCGAGGCAGATGGTTTTGTAGGAGAAAGGTACGAGCTGCTGTTTGCTGTCCCTGTGCCAACAGGTGATGTTATCTACTGCTGCACCTCTTGGCTCGAATGAAATAAAAGCACAGATTTATGTGTGAGCTGCTTCCTTAGCAAACCACAGGCGTGCAGGCATTTCAGCAAGTGCAGAGCCACCAGTGCTGTGCTGTCGGCCTTTGCTGGGCTGCTGCAGCTTGCCTGCTCTGCTGCCTCCGTTCCAGAACCTAAGCCATGGCATTGTAAGCTGAACTTTAAAATGTAAGGATTTTTTTAAGCCATCAGCCTTGAATTTCTAAAGTTATGATAAAGCCTTTCCCACGTGCTTTAGACAAAACAGACCTTTCATTTATAGCTGCTGAAAAACTCCCATCAGAAACATCCCTTGCCTCAGCAGAAGGATTGCACCAGTATTTACACACTGACACTCATTAACCCTATGAACCGCAACAGTCTTCTTACAGTGTCCTCACCACACCAAGTCTAAAGAAAGCACTTCAGCAGCAAGCACTCACTGTGGATCATTCTCCCAAAGTAGAGACTTAAGTGGCTACCTATTGTGCTCTTTTTTCATCATGCCACGTTTGTAGCTTGTATACTGCATTTACTCTTCTGGTAGGTGGCTGGAAGCCAGTGCATAGGTCAGTGCCAGGAGATTTTCACTGACCACAAGATACGTTTGGGGGAAAAGGCTCTATGATTTACTCAGCAACTTGGTTACCCAAAACTTTATTTACCTCTCTAGGTAACACATTGCAATTAAATTCCCCAGGAAAGAATGTGCAATAAAGAACTACTGCCTGCAAAACTATGTACTTTGGTTCTGACAGGTTCAGCCCTCAAAACCTTACAACTTGTCCTGGTTAAAAGATTTAGTACAAGTCTATATGGTCAGCTGTTTCTTGTGAACTTGAAAACCTTACTATTGCCTGCTGTCTGAATCCAGGAGAAGGCTTAGGGCTTCAGAATGGGATTTATCAGCAGATGTGAGACAACAAATGGGAAAAAAGAAATCACTGAAGAGTAAGAACTGGTCCATCCTGTAACCCAGCCATTCTCTGGTTATTAGGTATTTGTGTGTTCATATGGAAACAGTATTGGTCCTTTGTCATAGCTGGCAGGAAGCAATCACAGAAATAAGCCACTTCATGGAATCTTTCATTGCTGTTGGGGAAAAAAAGCATGTAAGAAAGGTTTTCCCTATACCACAGAGCATCAGAGATGTGTATGGGGAGGTGCAGTAAGAATTAAATTGTAGAATTAAGAAGAATTATAGAAGCAAAATCTGAATGTCCTGCAGACACTGAAAGAACATGATATTATCCTAAAAATTCAACAAATCCAGTCAAATTGACAACTCTGAACTCTGTCCTCTCTTAAAGGTGTCTGGCTGCCAGTGCCTGACTCTCAGGGACACCTGTGGCTGGTGAGCAGGTTATGTGTTGCTTCCATGCCAGGCCATGTGACAGATGCAATTGCAGTGGGACAGTGCTGTCCTGGGAGGCAGCCTGAATCCTAGGGGCTAGCCTGAATCCTAGGGGCTGCCTTCCCATCTTGACACAGCTGGTGGAGTAGATCCTGCAGACCCATTGCCACCACTTGCAAAACAGTACTAGATTATCATCTTCAGTTTCTGAAGGTATGTGGCATGTCTTGTGTTTTTTATCCACATGAAGATTTTACTTTGCAGCTCAGAGTTGAGGTAGAAGTGACTGCTCATATTTCTGCAGGGCTGAAAATAAGGTGAGCAGGTTTTAAAATTTTTTTCAAATTTGCCTCACTCAGAGTGCATAGTTCTGCTCTGAAAAGTATGATAGCATCTTTCCTTGACAGCTCTGTATAAATGTCTGTCTACTTCAGTTATCACCACATTTTTCCTTCCTTAGGCTCTGCAGCACAAAGGTGGCCAGACATCTCTTTTTCCCATGTACTCTACAGAATTGTAATTGTGTGGCATATAACTCAAGAGCTCAAACAAATGCTGCTGAGCCCTGATGAAGATACTTTTTCTCACTGTCGCTGAATTACTCACCCTTATCATCCTGCCAAACTTGCCGATCTCCAAACTACTAGCTACCTGCTTATGTGAGGTCTGACTGATAAATTTCAGGTTGAGTGCCCTAAAATTACTCAGGTAAGTAGCTAGGCAGCAGCCTTTCTGCCCTCAAAAGCAAACTATTTTTTTTTTCATGCCACTGTTTATTTTCTGATGGCAGACAAAAGCAGGAGCAGCCTAACAGGAGAGGATGCAACACTCTCACCTTATGTAGAATCAACTTACTGGATAAGGCAAGGCCTAAACACATGAAAGTGCCACCACAGCATAACAATATGAAAACACTGCAAGACGGCAATTTCTTTAGGTCTCAGTTTTAAAAAAATTGATCTTCCAAGAGGGTCATCACTGGAGAAGTAACAATGTTTTCCTGTTTTTCTTGAAGAAATGCTGCTCATAACTAAAGCTGATGTACAACAGATAGCTTTACATATTAAACACATTTACATATCTAAAATGTGTTAGGTTGTTATTTACACATGCATAAATATATGAAAAATACCAATCTCTAGATAATAAAACATAGCCACATAGCCATCTTCTCTCTTTCGTTACAAATTTGCAGGCAAGAAATGGTTACCTTATTACAGCCAGGGATCATAGATAAACGTATAAATTGTCATGGTTCTTTAAATGAAGAAAATCCTGTGTATTAATATATTTATACCACACACACACACACACACACACACACACACACACACACAGAGATATAAAAAATCAGGTTGTTTTTTTCCTGTTGCACCTGAAAGGTTGACAGGTGTATTTCATGGGCAGACTGCTGAATCTTAACGATGAAGAAAAATCCCTGATGACACCACAGTCCTATTGCATTTACTGCTACTAATCTGGGCCTCTAACACTATATGAAGAAGTTCCACATTCGTATTTTCTTGCACTGTGACTATAAAAGGCATCTTAAGTGAATGCTGACAAGAACAGAAATGTACAAGACTAATGGTTACTTGTAAGAGCTGGAAACAGTCTTATAAGTTGTTTACATAGAGTCTGTCCTGTTGGATGATGCCAACCTATTTGCAATCCTATTGCAAATTTAAGAGAAGTGGTTATTGTTTTTAAGAAGCATTACCTTTACTCCCCTACGCCCAGAATTGGATATGCTATACAGAGGACACTTTATAATAATTATTTTTCATATTAACTAAGGTCAGTTTAATGTTTTTTGTCTGTTTTTAAATGAATATGGACAGTGATTTTTGAAATGATCTTTTACTGCAATAATAAACACACCAGTGTGGTACACAGTAATTAATACAACTCAAATGGACCCAAAACCTCATCAATAACTTCAGTTCCTTGCCAAATCTTTGTGCTGGTATTAAATGCTGCAGCAGCAGCCTTATTTATTTTTACTCAGGAAAGAATGTTGAAAAACTGCATTTGGCTTCTTAAACACATAGGTTATTCCAGTTCTTCAGAGCTGGAATCAATGTGGAAAAAAAATATTTTGGAGACATTTCCCTTATTTTAATTGATTCCATTTGTCTACACAGAATGGGAAAGGAAATGAAGGAAAGCACAGAGCTGAGAAGTTAGAACTATTGTGTACTTTACTCCCACCTGTGCTTTGCAAATGCTGTTTTCTTTGTTTCTTTGTGCCATAACATCTCCTACAACCACTGCTACATGAAGCTTTTGAAAAGGCAGTAAATATTAATTTATTGCTATAATTTGTCTGGCTTTCACTACATACAAAGGTGTGAAGTAAAGTAAGACAGCTAATAGGCAAGAACATATCTGAAAGTTATTTCTCTTAATAATGATAAATTATGTAATTTTGTTAGAACCATACGCACTTTATCTTGAACACCTTCATTTGGCCTATCAGAAACAGGATTTATTTAACACTGTCATTAATTTATTCCGTGGGTCTCCCTGAAGAGTTACGCTTCAGAAAAGAGCAGAGAATCTTATCTATTCCAACAATGATTTACACATAAAATACTGTAAGCATATATATTCATGTGTATCTTGTATATGGTGATCTAAAATAGCAAGGGATTATTCTTTTTAAATGCGTCCTCTTTCTCAGTCAAGAGAGCCCCTTTTTCTTAAAATTACACAAACATGTTACTGTCCTTAGAGACAACATGAGCATGACAGACATGGCCTTTGCTCCAAATAGCTACACTTGATGTAGCTTGAAGTAACAAGGGTCCTCAACAGAGAAAAGAAAATGGGAATCTTTCAAGCCCCTTCCAACCTGGGTTGTTCTATGACTCTATGAAAGCCAAGTGGACCAGATTATGCGGTCCTTCAGTAAAGTCACACAGTTTCACTTCTCTCGTTTCCTGCAAGCCGCTCAGCCTACAGATAAAAAGGAGCGTGACAAGGAAAATGCCATCTCAAAAGCACACAGGGCCCAACAGCAGATCGCTGCAAAGGGGAAGAATCAACCCTCCGCTATTGCAAAGGTTACCTTACAAAGACGTCAGACAGTGGGCCACAGGAAAGCAAGCAGTGACTGATTTTGGGCATTAACAGCCAGGTAATGGCTTGATGCAGCACACATCCAAGGAAGAAGCAGGTCTGCAGATGTAATGCTCTAACTGGGAGTGATCTCTTCATGCTTTCAGCATCCTGGCAATCTCCAGGCTCCCACCTCTCCTCCCTCCCTATTTGTTATCTGCTAATATTATTTCAGCATCTTGCTTTTTCTCTTGCATTTGCATAGAAAGCCTCAACCTTCACAGAGCAGCTCAAACTCTTCAAAAAGCCAAACATAGAAGAAGCAGGTCTTCTAAAGAGTCAGTCCCATGTGGGTAAAGGGGAAAAACTTAATATAGCCTGATCTTTTCTCAACATAGCATGCAGAAGAGAAAAATCACTCAGTTAAGATGCTGAGTGTGGCAAGGAAAGGAATATAAAACATTAGTACTTGAAAATATAGAGACAAAGACCTGGGTAACATTGTGCTGAGTGTGGTATAACAGGTAGTCTAGTAATGCTGAGACATTTGGTATGTAAATACCCAGACCATTCACAGAGGACCCTATGTTTTGCAGCAACTACATAAGCAGAATTCATCAATGCCAATGTGAGTGCCTGCCTTACTTTTGTCAGTAGTATAATACAACAGCCACTGTCACAAAACACACATTCTGCACTAGGTCCACGAAAGTACTGTAATGTTTGTGTATTGCAGATACATTAACTCCGCAATACATACAAAAACTAAATGGTCATTATTAAAGGAAAATATTTTACTCTTCAGTGTTTTCTTGGATCACTACTTCTAAGAGACTTTTGGAATGAAATACTGAAGAAAATGTAGTCATTATAGACAGGTATAAGCAGGTATTAAATATGCTTACTGAGTAGTGTGATCAAGTAACTCTGTAGCCCTAATAAACTTTCATACTGTGAACTACTGCGATACTAAAATGAGCTGCCACAACATTATGACAACAATCATAATTTAAAGACCACCTTTTACAACATTTGTATTTCAAGTCAGATGTCAGAAATGCAATGCACTGAAAGAATCAACTTTAGTCTTATTTCTCATGTAAACTGGGGAACTTGGCTGCTGGGGAGAGCTGCAAAACAGTTACATAAAGATGTATATGGCATATTTGTAGATTAATGTCTTTCAGAAAATTACTTATCCTCCTGTGCCCCGCTGCCTTTTATAATGCCCATCACCTTCTACATTTATCCTCCCTCCCAGTTCCTGAAAATACCTAATTTTGTCCCAAACCACTAGAACTTAGAGAAAGTTCCAGAGCAGTGAATGGTACATGGACTTTCTCTGTTTTTAACTGAGATTTGCTTGTCTAAATTATGATTGCTTAAAGCCTTGAAAAGCTTTGTCTTCACCACATTTTTAAGTGAACAGTACACAAAGTAAGCGCAAGGGGAAAAGTACATAAAGTATGTTCATTGGGAAATGCTGAACTTCAGGAGCTAAGACATTTTAAGACAGCAGGTACCAAGATACCAAGGACTGAAAAGCAGGACTGGCTGGATGTAGTTCTGGGGAAGATGCATACAAGAAACATGCTGGAGAATATGTTGGAGCTCACACAGATCAGAAGCAGCCCACAAGTGAGCAAGCCCAGAATGGTGGGAACAGCCAAAGCCACTGATTCTTCAGTGAAGAAAACGCTGTGGCACATGGCAGTGTGGATGGCTCCAGAAAATGCATTTGATTTGGCTGCATGGAAAACCTTGGTCACCCCTGCATTTGAAGCCAGCAGCTGTTCTGATCCCAGCTGGGCTCACGCTCACGTCCATTCAAAGTTCATCCCTGTAGTATCTTACACAGCACAGTTGTCATCCATGCACATTTGCTACACTTTCACTTTGATTTTTCTGAACAAGAAGCTTTCTCAGTATCTGCAATACCAAAGCGAGAGGCTGCACGAACACCTGCAGTAATAACTCCACGAGACAAATGGATAACAAGTACACAACATGTATTATGCTTGAGGACTCTCCTGTGGGAGCTACCTCTCTCTGCAGCATCCTGCCCAATATTTTACAGAAAGTATATATAGGTAGCAGAAGTACAGAGATGTATAATTACTCTCACAGCTCAGATCTTCGATTACTCGCTTAAACAAAAGAATTATCTGTAGCTAGCAGGAAAACTGCATCAATTAAGACAGGTTGGCACAATCACCTATTACAGAAGCATGCATCAAATATTCTTCCTTTCAAGTGTAACACACTGTGTACATTTGGTAAGGGAATACCATATTAACTAAATAAACTTGGATTTGTTTTCTTTATTTATTCTGATCTTATCCGAAACACCAAACATAAAGGGGAAAAGTTCAGGTGACTCAGAATTGTAATATTGTTTAACCTAGCAATTTAAATTTTCTGTTTTGTTAATGTCCTTCGAGCCAGAAGAATGTTTGAAAAAATGCCTTTTAATCTGCTACTGAAGCTATGTTTGGGGACATGAAAGACATAGTGACCTGCTGAATTTTAGATTTGAATGGATGTTAGCCATAGTTTAATTATTTGGTGGTAATATGTCTGCTTCAAGACTCCAAACTGTCCTTATCAAAATTCCTGGTGCTGGTTACAGGATGACACTAGGTACATTGCATTTTGTAAAACTGACAGGTGTTTTATTACCATTTTAAAGTAACAAGGCCTTTCGTGTTTCAGGGGAAAAAAAAAAGTCAACCCTGTAACATATACAATTTTCCAAGACATAAGAGACAGAGAAAATTCATTTTCCTCTGTCCTCCAAGAAGGCTATAACCAAGGATTAAACTTAATTTTATATGAAGAACAATTTACTTTAAGGTTCCAATACGTCTCTTCAGCTGCACTGATGTTACCTTACATACACCTCAGATGTGATTACAGGCTGGACTTTTCTCTGTGCCCATTCAAATTACAAAATTAAATTTGAAAGAGCAGAAATAACAAAATGAATTTATCTTTAGAAAATATAGCTGTATTTACAAAGATAAGTTTTGTATTGGATGCTTTTGATTCAATCTGCATCTTCGCCCAGAAAGGAGCACCCCATCGAGGCAAATACTTATGTGTCAAGTCCCTACTGCAGTGTTTAGGAGATCTTTTAAGCGTATCAGGACAGGAATAAATTTTTATTTTTCTGCATTAAAAAGACCTCCTTTTTTTTGGCAAAATTCTTACAGATTACTAAACTACAGTCATCTTTTCCTGTCAAAATCATAAAGATGATTCCCTTGTTTATCTTACTTTCTGTGATGGCGGATATTGAAAGATTTCTTTTTTCTTGCTCAGTCATCATTCTTGGTTTACTATCTCCAAACCTCCAAGCTTCAAAGAGCATTTTTCTTTTCCTCTCCTCTTTTGGAAGAGTTCCAGTGAAAACCATGCAAAAAACCTCATTGCCTGGACTGTCTACACTCTTTTAAAACCTGAGTAGGAAGCCAATGAGAAGAAAGGACATTAATGTTTTAGGACAGAGGATGGATTTGTGGAATTCCAATGTCTGGGCCTGTGAGTTCTCATTTGCTATCCATTGTGCCAGGGTCACCCTGAAATCACTTCTCAGGTCCAGTTTCCAAACCAACACCCCAGTCAAAAAACATGACTTTGATCTACTTTATTAAGCAACCTCTGCAGAGCCATAACCACAAACACAGTGAACCACTCTGTTCCTCTTGAAGTTACTCCAGGTGAGGGTGGGTAGGCTTGTGACTTCGTACAGCCTCTCCCCTGGGGCAGATATTGCTGCCCTTGCCTCTCAGTGCCAAGGCAACCATCTCCTGCAGCACCACACCAAGCTGAAGCCAAGCTGTCGTGCTCGAACGTGCCCAAGATGGGGGGGGTGTCCTGCTCTTCAGCCAGACAGCTCACACTCAGCCAGTTCCACACACAAATGGGTTAACTTCCCAGTGCTCCTTCGCCCAGCCCTTTTTACAAATACTAAGAATTAACGAGGGAGAAAATAATTATTTGCAAACCCTGCAGCTTTTGAGCAGGAGATATCCGTGTTTGTGTAGATATAGGGTATAGCTTACATTAACTTGTTTAATTGGACTAAACTAAAGCAGCATTTTTTCCTTTTTTTTGGCAAAGATAAATTACTGGGTTTAGCACAGCTGGTAAAAGCTAATTCTGTACAAAGAGTTCTTTTCAGTAGTGTGGGTGGCAAAACACTTTCAGCAACTGGCCTAATTAGTTCTTCCTTCTTTGCAATAGCACGGGACAGTTCAAAGAAGAAAAAAAAAAGAGATTGTAATGGAAGCTGTGGTATAAAATCATCCTGTTTGCTCTTCTAGTTTTGCCAGTCCTCCCTTATTTAATGTCATACTAAGCAGAGGCTTGCCCTAGTATTTTGCAGCACAGAAAATAATTAGGAGTGGGAGGTTAGCACTTATTCCAAACACAGGCAGGGAGCAACGTCTGTTCCTTTGCACATGTCAGAGTAGAGCATTCCTCACCCAAAACACCCTGGCCAAACGCAAGCAGCAGAGTGACGGATGCACCACTGAGGGCTTTCCCCTCGGCAGAGCTCCCATTCAGCTTCTGGGTGGCTTGTTTAGCACAGACTGGGACGCCTGAGCTGCCAACGAGTTCCACTTCCCAGCGCACCCCCTCTGACACGGATCATTTATGTGACAAAAGACAACGCAGGTGCCAAGCACGATCATTTCAGCTTCACTGCTCCCGGCGTACAGCCCACCAGCTGCAGGGCAGTAACCCACTGCCCCAAACAAGCACTAACATGAGCACACAGACACCTTCCTTTCCATACGAGCTGGCCAAAAGCACTCGGGCTCTTCCACCAGCACACACACCGACGTGCAAATGCCCTGCAGCTGTCAGCAAGATACAGCTCCTACCAGATAAAAACTGGGCTTGGCGAGATACACTTGACCTTCTGAATGTCAGTGAGATAAAGGGTAAAAGGCCAGGAAGGGCACAGATGTTTGAATTTACCTTCATTATAGGCCATCTAGGAAACTGCTGGAAATTTTTTTCTAGCTCTGTGGTTTTGCATAATGATTCTGGAGATGTGCTTGAGTGAGTTACAAATCTATTAAAAAAACCAATCCAAATTGTTACAAGCCATTACCAATGTCTCTTTTTCTCCTAACTAGACTGAATAAAGGCAGGATTATGAAAAACTTTTATTACGAAAAACTGAATGTGAAGGTGAAAAACAAATTAGAAGTGAAGAGTATTTTATGAAGACAAACAAAATGACCAAATAATGAGGAAACTCTCTAGATAGCTTAAAGAAAAATCCAGCAATGAAACTAAAAAATAACAGTGTTTACCTGTATTTAAAGTTCCTATTTTTTTAAAATTATTTTTATATTTGCCCATTTGTTTCTGTTGGCAGCAAATGGAAGACAGAAGGCTACTCCTATAGATAATATTAGTCAGACTGATTAAACAAGAACTAATAAAACTTCTTAGAACTGCCTGCTGCTCATTTACCATTTGAACAGTCTGATACTGAGAATAATATTTTCTAATACATGCTTCTCCATAACAGTTGTTAGAAAGTGTATGGAATTTTTGGTCAATGGAAGGTTGTTGATGAATCTTGAAAAGACTATTTAAACACATACTGGGGGGAAGGCAGGGAAAGGAGGCCGTTATGGGGAATAGAGTGAATCTGGGAATTTGTCAATGAGGAATCCTGTCTGAAATAATTTCTAATACAACACTTTCCTCTTTCTGTGGCTTGACAACTTAAAAATTTCTTCATTTTCTTTCCATTTTTTTTTTGTATAAAAACATTGGAACAAAAATGGAAACTGCTATACAGAGAAAACAGTGAAGCTACTGTACGCAAGCTTTATGTAAAGTGGAGATCTGTCCTTTATCTTTCAGTATTAATCATCTCAGAGTTTTAAAAAAAGGAGAGCAAGACTAACTGGTAAGAGATTCAAAAGGATTCTTTAATGTATATAATATGTTATGCCCTTTAACAAACATTTGCATCCAAAAACTATTTTGCTTATTCTATCTCAGCTTGTTTATTCTGCTATTCAAAAACACTGTGTAAAAACCTTACATATAAGCCTGTGCACAAAAGAAACGCCCCTCTGGGAAAAACCACAGAAAAGTGAGCCAGTAGATGGCATTGTGGCACTTCAAAAGACATTCCAGAAAATTCTACTTAAAAAACATGCAAGCCTAAGTACTGTGTTTAACCACTTACTGCTTAAGCAATGCAGTATTTTACTCCTGCTCAGTGCTCCACATGCACAACCGAATAAACAAAACTGCATGATGTAACTCCACTGTCACACTAGCCTTGAAACAAATCTTGTCTGCTCTGGTTCCCAAATCCAATTAGC
Source organism: Cnemophilus loriae (assembly GCA_013397755.1). Lineage (NCBI taxonomy): Eukaryota > Metazoa > Chordata > Aves > Passeriformes > Corvidae > Cnemophilus > Cnemophilus loriae. Next base: position 2,226,880 of record VZTF01004108.1, on the reverse strand, counting down.
TCCATATGCTAGATTTACAATCCCAGTCTTGAAAAGATGATTCTTATTTGATGATTAATGTCCCACGAGCCATGGCCATCATAGGTATACCAGAATAGATGTGATTAGTGGAAAAATATTTACTAAAATGGAATCATATACAAGATCTTACAATCAGTGCAGATGATACTATTACCTGCCGTACAGCAAATTCTGCGGATTAGATTCCCCTTAAAAGTAAATTTCTTAAGTATTTTCTGAATATGCCCACTTTGTTTCAATTAAACTGCTGATACGCCCTCACAGCTAGAGATGAGAAGACCGTAGCAACCCACCAGTTTCTTGTGCAACACAGCAGTTCTCTATTGCTCAAACCACACAAATTTGAAATAATTTTGCAGAACTCAACACACAGAAGAACTTCTGAGTTTAAGAATTATATTCCATACACAGGCAAACTTATTTAAACTGAAGCTAGACTTGCAATTTTCAGTACTTTATCTGCAAGCTACTTTACAGAGAAACCTGCTTTACCTTGATCATCTCTGAGCAGGAGGTTGGAGCAGAGACTTCTCGAGGTCTCTTCCAGGCCCAGGAATTCTGTGAGGCTTACATCAATGCCCCTCATGATACTAGTCTTTAAGAAAAGGTCTATTTTCACTAGGAAGGAAGTTCTAAAAATCCGCATGTCAGAAGGAAAAACTTTCAGAGTAGTGTGAACCAATCTCACTACCTTAAGGATCCTAATTAAATTCAATAGCATACTCTAAGTGTTCAGTTGTATATAGTCCTTTTTTTTTCATGCCACTTCTTCTAGACTGAACTAAAGCAGTTTAGTTTTCCTGATGGAAAAAATTCAACTTCAGGTCTCCACTGCCTGATAGTGTAATACTTGGATTAAGAAACAAAGAAGCAACTAAAATTTCATCCACAAATTAAGAGATCAAATATTTTTGCAAATTTAATATCTTCGAAAACATCATCCTCACTTGAACAAAGCTGAGGTTTATACGTGGAAATTCCCTTTTTTGATTATAAATAGGTTTTAAAAACACAGAAGAAGAATGTTTCTTTCATCCCCTATAAAGTTACAAGTGTTACTGTGAATGTTTAGATTAAAAATGGATGTCTCCTTTGTGGAATAGAGGTGGTCATGTTGGGCTGGAGCATCCTGAAGAAGAGGGAAAACAGTTCCTTCATCTTATCGTCACTTATTTCAACGTGATCTCATCCTTAGAGGTAGATGACGTGTCACAAACCCAAAAGCATTTCAAAGCGAATAGAATGGTGTAGGGGAGAACATAAGCACTGACAGCTGGATCAATTTAAGGATCCACCTTTTCCAGTATTTTGTCCTCACCATAGTCCTCAAGCAGTTCTTCAGGGAAAGGGAGCATGAATATGACACACATGCATACACCCTTCTGCTGAAATGCCTCCTCTGCTTCCAGTGACAACAACTTTTTGGCAACTTCAGGGCCATGTAACTGTAATATCATTTTAACAGACTTGATTAATTTGTCTTATCCTCATTTGAACTCATCTACCTGCTGGCCTCTCCAGCATGCTGGGGCATGTGGCAATGAGTTCTACCATATAAATGTGCACTTGGCACTTCTTTCGAACTCTCAAGCTTGGTGGTTGATCATTTTGCTTTGACCTTGTAAAATATTCAAAACAGTAAAAAAAAGTCACTCTACTATTTTCCTCAGAAATGTTTTTCTTCTGTGTGAGTTTTCAAGTGGTATATGCCTCATAACCAGTTACCAGGAAGGAGGGTAACCCAAAGAAAGTACTCAACCAGCTAACATCCATGTGGTCAGGAGAAGATGAAACAGGATAATAATAGCAGACACCATTTCTGAACAGGCTGGAAGTGCACCATGACCCCCTGCAACCCATCTGACAGTAGAAGTAGAAAAAGGTGACCTGACTGACTGCTCTTACTGTTATTAAAGCAGAGCCATTTAGAGTGCATGACTGTGTCTAGTGACCACACTCTGGGTCACAAAGTGTATTGTATTGGAGTGGACCCTTGGAGTAAATGCAGTGTGACCTTGTGTGGTGAACTCCAGAGTGTGGTGGCTCATAGGCAAAGAAAAGCATCCTTCACCATCTTATTTATGATGCATGTTTGGTCTTGTATCCTGTGAGGCTTGGTGGTGGGAACTGACACAGAACCAGCAAGAAGATGATACTGGGTCATCCCACAGTTTTGCCTTCTGGGAAACCCACCTGCAACTTAAAATTGTTACAGGCCTCTCTTGCCTGCATTGAACTGTGATTTGCAGGGAACACCACTAACATTTCAGAGAGAAAAACAATTTGGTCATTTTCTTGCGTTCATCAGCTACCCTCTGCTATCATGAGAATGCTTGATGAGGAAAGCAGCCTGACCAAGGACAGACACTTTTTGTGGAAAGATTTCCTTGTAGCTGAATCCACAGAATCTGATTTCCTTCCAAACCTATCCAAGTGTTTGAACTTTTTTTCTTTTGACATACTCATAAATATTGGTTCTTCTCATGGAGCCAGTGCTTCAACAGAATCAGAGCTGGAGCATATATGCAAAAGGCTTCATACTCTGATCATGCCAGGTGGTATCTTCTCAACCCATCCAGTGGCTCCTGACGCTGTGCTCAGGCACATGTAAACAAATCATGCTGTATCTAGTATCTGTTTGTTTTAGAGAATGGCAATACAGCTAATCCCAAAGACAAGAGATTTTTTTGAAGATGACTGTTGTTTCAAAAGTCCATGTTATAAACAAGTGGTACAAATTTTGAAACTTTAAAATCGGCTTGGTGTTGATTCACCAGAGCAGAGGCCACTGCTTAACACAGCACCAGTTAATGGGATTTTCTCAGATACCAAATAAATGGTGACAACTGTGGTTGTGTCACATTGCTTTCACTGCTCTTCCAGACCAAAATTACAGTCAGAAAAAAACCCAACCAAGCCTGCTCTTATTTGCACAGACATTAGGAATATCTGTGCTAGACTTCCTGCTAACATAGTTCCTGAAGTGTTCCACTGCTTGTAGGACTGGTAACTGTGAAAGAGCAACTTTCTAAACCATGCACACACATACGGCCGTGGAGCATCTGGAGCAGGCAGGGAGCTCAGGCTTACCATTCCCTCCGGCTGGAGGCATCCCAATTACAACATCTGTCCAGAAGGAGAAACAGATGGCCAACTTCTCCAGACTTTTCTGTCTGCCTGACCTGATGTCCTTTACACCAGTCACTTGGGCAGATAAATAATAATAAATAAAATTAATAAGGCTAATTAAACCCCTTGGGTAAATTAAAGAGTTAATTATGTGACAGTACTTCTCAGTCCTAAATATTGGGCTAAATCATTGGGGCTCTCTATGCACTCACTAAAAAAAGCAGACTGACAGAAAATGTATTATCCTCAAGATACTACATTTGCTAATTTGCTGTACAATTGCAGGGTTAATTGACAATGTCTTGCCATTTCTGAAAGCAGTTTGACAGATTTTTCCAGGCACTCCAACACTGCCTACAGCAAATCTATGTGAGGTACAATAATATCTACTGCTCATACATAAAAGAAAAAGCTCTCAACTCAGCAAGAATTGTGTTTCTTGAAAAAAAATTTAGAACATCTTACAAACTGGTGCTTAGGTTCTTCTGTACAAATCAGCATTTACAGACTAGTATTTCTCACTTTGTTTCAAGCTCACAATCCAATCAATAATTATATTAAAATATACCAGCAAGGAAAAGATATGAAGAGCTAGCCAATTGGAATTTCTTTAAGCTGCAAGCACGCAAATCAAATTGAACTAATAAGTTAAAATTTTTAATCTTGATTTTTGAGCATTCTTCCCTCCATAAACTCAGTCTTTAACTGCACTATTAGTTATAGAGAATTTCTTCTAAATGACATTTAAACCATTTCTTCTAAACCTGGTAGGATTTTACAGTTATATTGTCTGCATTTGTACTGGTAGTAACTTCTGAAGCTGACACCTCACTTTTACAGCAGAATAAAGATATTATGTTCTCACAAGTTCCTATGGACACCTGGCAACCACCTACAAAAGAACACCCAATTAATGGCTTCTCTGGAATAAAGGCTACAGCTTGAGTGCAAGTCTTTCTGTTTAGTCACCAGAGAATCAGTTCAGGAGAGGGGACTTGTAAATGTTTCAACTATAGGGTAAGCTTACACAAGATCTTTTAAGTGATGAGATAACCACAATCATCAAGCCATGGGGCCCAGCAATATAGAAAAGGTGATTTCCTAAATTCACACATCCACAAACTGTCATTTTAAAGTTCAGACAGGACAGACCAGCAAGCTACCTCGAAATAAGGGAAGGGATATTCACAGTTGCTGCCAACTCCCTGGTGTTCCTCGCCCATGCATTGGCTACAGACCTCACCACCCACCGCTCTTTACTGGCCCTCACTTCCAGTCCCAGTTTAAACTACCTTTTAATGAACTCAGGGCAAAAGCTGCACAACGTGATGGCTGCAAACTGAGGTCACTTTTACCCTTCAAAGTCACACTATAGCTTGTCCCAGGGGGTGATAAATACCTGCCCATCTCTCTCTAGCTTAGATACAAACATGTATAAACTGAAAGCACCGGCCACAGGAGTTTGTATCTCACTGTGTTACTTTGTCCCCGTTGATGTTAAGGGACATAAATTCAATTTCTTTCAGTCACAGAGGGAAATGTTGAATTGTTAAAGGATATTGTAAGAGACGGACTAAAACTTGCCCTAATTACTACAGTCTGTCTGAGTCAATAGGCAAGTGTTACAAAGCTTCCCATGCAAACTGAAGAAGTTAATCTTAGAAATAAGAATGATAAATGCTGTGCTTTCATCAAAAAACCCTTTTCCTTTGAACTTCTAATTAGGCAATAAAAACGTATTAAGCATTTTAGGGAGAAACTTTCTCAGGAAATACAGTGATAACACATTTATCATTTCCTGTGGCTCAGATGGTATTTGACAGAATTTCTCCTTAGGACCCTCCTTCCCTCCAGCCAGCTAAACTCTCATGCCTTAATTCCACAGTGATTCCAAGTTTCCTTTCATTAGGAAGGTTATGAAGAACCACAGAATAACTCCTTAAGTTGTGATCTAGCTGAAAAAGCCCAGAGAAAAACAGTCTGAGGAGAAGCAATATGAGGCTTGGCTCATGTCAGATTGAGTTTTCTACTTTATGTTTTTACACCCGAAGAGTATATGAATATATTTTCAGAATGTATTTTCAGTCTTTTTCTTACTCTACTTTCCTTTAAAAAAGAGGTGCAGCCCCTGCACATGATACAGCCATGAACTAACCCTGCCAAAGAGATATTAATCTTAGAGAAAGGATCTTGAGGAGTTTGTTCATGCAAGAATCTGATCCAGGAGGGAAGCATAGTCAGGTCACTCTGAATCAGACAGCAGACCTGAGGCTTTTGAGAATGTGCTTGTAAAGTGAAAGTCAGTCAAATGCCACAGAATAAAACGATGGCGTTCAACAGCATCCAGTGTGCCACTGGCAGCCAGTAGTTCCATGGCAAGGGAACTGGGGGAAGGGAAGCTATTTCCTAATGTGGCAGCAAATAATCACTTACCAGTCTGTTCTGTAACACTCTCTGGAAAGACCAGAAGCAAACATGAGTAAGGCCGCAGCTAATGTAAACAAATAAACCAAAACCAAAACCAACATTAGCCAATGTCAGACAAGAAAAAAACATCATTGAGAGGGTAAAAAGATACTGGTAAACATTGGCAATTATTAGAAATGATCCATTATGTTCATAAGAAGCATGAACACAGCTCTCCACCTATTTCCAAACACGGTAAGACTCTTTGAAGGCAGACACCAATTACTGCTACATTAAATGATGGGAAAAAAAATGCTAGATATGAGTGCCCAGAATTTTAACACATTGCTTTTATAGCCAAAAAGGACCATCTCTACACTATTAAATGCTGAGAACATCAATTTTTACTGAACGTGTTTTGCTTCTGCTTTAAAAATATAAGAAAGAAAAAAGTGCCTGGCATAGAGAATTGGTCTCCCTTTGCCAATAATGCTAGTCAATATTAGCATGTAAGTTTTTAATGATTCACTACACTGTTTGATTATCCACTCCCAAACCCCACCTTAATTAGCGGAAATATTGATTTTACAATGTTCAGTCCTACAAGCTTAAGAAATATGAGCTGATAAACCTAGTCCTGAATAATAAAAAATTAAACTGATATAGTAATAAAATTGTAACAAAGGGAAAATGCCCTCTTGGACCTAAATTGAGTTGCAGTAGATAACATTTTAAAATTTTAGTTTGAACCCTGCTGAGGCAATCATTTATGGAATGCTGCCTTGCCAAGCAAGTCACCAAGAGCTCCTTGAGAGGATGTGATTGTACTGTTACCTGGTTCAAAATATTCTCCCCAAAGTACAATAGAGTCATAGCACAAAGCAAATGGTGCCAAAGGTCTGGCTGACAAGCTTTTCCTATCAAGAAGAAAAACCACCTGGTCCAAATTTAGGTTTTTTAAAAAGAATAACAGAAAGTTAGTGCTTTTTCATTCACCATACAAAAAAATGTTTCCAGATTTCTAGCTCATAAAAATGAAGATTCTCCTTTTCTTTTATAAGAACGGGAAATTCTGAACATCTTTTCTGTCTTAGAAACCATAGTACAGCTACAGTCAATGGACATATGTTTAACATTAACAGATACACACTTAAGTCTGAAGGGACAAGCGTAGTATGTCAACGTTACCTTCTGTTTTAAAGCAGACATAACATTGCCAGTAATTTCTGAGATCAAGCTGTAACTATTTCAGCTATAGTGCCTTCAGTTCTTTTAAATTCTGTATTTGCACAAGTATTTTTGAAATAAAATGTTACCAGCCTTCTATAATAAAAGACTAAGCATTCTCACTAAGTGCTCAGAACAATCACTTAGAAGAAGACATTTGTCTCTGCTTAAGTTTTACTAAAAAGAGAACACACATTCAACACTGTCCCTTTTCCTTATTTCTATAAAGGACCAACCTACATCGCCAGGTCAGCACTCATAGAAAAGGAAGGAGCAAACAGTTTTATGTAAGAAGAACACATTTTAATCCATTCTTCCTTGAGACCAAGTGTATCTTTCAGAAAAGGTAAAAAGCATGCCTGAGCTGTAAGTAAGTCCTTATGTAAAGAACTAAAGCAAATAACTAAATCCTGGCTAATATTTGACAGTTGCTGCCTTATGGAAACACTGAGGTCTGCAAGGACAGTGGCAGAACGATTAAATGGTAAACCACTATGTCAGCTGTTGAAGAGATTAAAAACCATCAGCCTGTGTAACAGTAACAACAAAAAAGACCAACAGGACAACAGCAAGTGGTGGCATCAGCATTACCAGAAACGTGTGTAGAAGAGGCTTTAGTTACTATTTCAGCATCAAAGCAAGTACCTTAATTCTCAAGCAACCCAAGATGTAGAAGGCAGCAAGACCTACTGAGATGCAGCCCATTTGACAAATTATGCTTGTCTAAACATCAGCTTGGAAACTCTTCCCCCCTCCCCCCACCCCCCTTTTCCTTTTAGAGAGATTTCGGGCACTGCTGGTGTTAGTGGCTGGTTCTGAGTGTCGGGTGCCAGAGCACAACCCCTTCCTGCTCCTGGAGAGCAGCAGCCCCGGGGCCTGGGCACCTGCCGGGAGGGAGCCGTGCAGAGCAGCTCCACACCTGCTGCTCCCCAAAACAAGGGTTATCAGGTGGTGCTGTGGGGGCACTGACATGTCCATAAGGTTTGCTATGAGTCATATACACAGTGCAACAAAGCCAGGACTCTGAAACGCTACCTCAGGCAGAGCGAACACTGACACATTTCCGTCCCACTTCCAAGAACCAAGACTCCGGGCCATGACTCCTTTCCTTCTCCAGAAAAATCCATCTGAAGCACAGTCAAAAACAAATAGTGGGGCAAACTATGGAAAGTATTAAAACCCTCCCATGACTGTCTATATACAAGAGATGGCCAAAGGAAGTCCTCCTATGGCTGCCCACTCTCTTTCAGTCTCACATCAGAACAACTGTTCTTAGTTCAATGCAAAAGGTAAAGTGGGGCCCTGCCAGTGTAAGCACAATCCTAAAAGACATTGAATGAAGAGCTGTATGGACTGTCAGCATCAGTCAAGAGCTGACACATGGTGCCTCTCCCTGTCGTCAACAACAGACGACTGTGAGAAAGGCAGCCAGAGGGCAGCCAATTTTGGGAGTTTCTGGGTGATGGATCTAAGCTAGACCAAGTACACAACTACAGTCTCCTCGGGCTTCCAACAGTTTAAATGTTTTCCTTCTGTTTCAGCTTTAGGTACGTCTTTGTTTTCCTTTCATCTGTTTAAACGTTTTCCTTCTGTTTTATCTTTAGATGTGTTTTCATTTTCCTTTCATTGATTTTATTGAGAAGACTACTGATGAAAACCAAATCTATCAGAACTTGCCTCTGTATATGAATGACACCTTCCAAGTTCATTTAGGACCCAGCAAGAGTCCTTAAGGCTCCTAATAAAACTCCTAAATGCAGCATGCTGTTTGTACTGATCTTTAGCTATTTACCAGAAAAAAACTTATGTTCCTTAATTAGTAGAATTTACTGAGAATTTAATGCACAGGACAGGCAGATGCATGGACTTAATTAATAAGGCAAAGAATGCAAACAGAAATAAAATATTATCTACTTAAAAATAATTAGGTAAATAGATTCCTATAGAGAAAGCAATTTCTGGGTCATAATCCATGCAACTGCAGCAACTGAAATGGAATGGGTACTGATTTTTACCCATTACTACAGCTCCCAATTCTGACGTTTTTTAGTGTTTTGTACTAAACATTGTATAGTGTTTTCAGCACTGCAAACTTCTTTATTAAATCAGTAATTTGGAAAAAATACATTCAATTCTGTGACAGCACATTTCCTCATAGGTAGTTCAAAACATTTTGGCAAGTGGATCAGGTAATTTCACAAGTTTGCTGTGATGCAATGCAACCAGAACAATTTTTTTAACCTGTCTGGTTAAACTTTCTGGTAGAGAATTTGCGCATTTGCATGTAAACAAAACATGATTTTTCAGCCATTACACCCACTTGGCATTGAGAAGAATGTCATCAGCACTCACAAGCTACTTTCAGTTCTTGCCAATAAGATCCATGCTGCTGTCTCTGAGTCATGATAGGCAAAGTAAACCAATAAAATTTCAGAAAGTGAATTGGAGGAAGACCAAGCAGTGCACAAATGAAGGTGAAACGTTACTATTTTGTCTAAAATATTCTTTACCAATTATAACTTTTGTCCTTATTTTTTTCTGCTGACATAAGCTCCTGATCCAAAAAGAACAAGGCTGATAATTGATTTGTGACTGAACAATTGAAGACTTTCCAAATTCTGAAAACTTCCAGTAGTTGTAGAAGATGAGGTTGTGGATGAATAATGCCAGAGGCTGCGCATGTATTAGGCAACTATACACTTCACCAATTTCTCCAAATTGTAGCTCTTAAAGGATGATTTATTGTGGAAAGGCAATACGGAAATGACTACATTTTTCCTAGAAATCTATTGCCTCTCCAAGCAGGCATTGTTCCCTATGGTATTATTCCAGGTGAGCAGGTAGATATCTAATGACTAGATTTTCTTGCAAGCTTAAGTTCTTAAGCATGAGACCAACGGCTCAAAACCACAACTACAAACCAAGTGGAACTACTGCCATCATTTGTTATCGCAAAAAAAAAAAAAATTCTCTCAGTTATAATGTATTGATACAACCTTACAGCAATTTCTCAGGTCATGAGAGACAAAAAAAGTGAATACATTTTTACAGTGTTACTTTTCCCACAGTCTTTGATACATGGATCCATGTCAGGAATGTAACCAACAGGAGGTAGAAGAAACTGCTGCCTTGGCTAGTTCTTGTTCTTTTGCAGTGAGTGCCAATTCACTGCATGGGTCAAGCAGCTCAAATGGATTCCCTGTTGTTATTCTTTGTGTGTCATGAAAAATATGCTGGAGGACAAGGATGTCTGAAGTGTTCTATTGCTCCCGGTCTACAGATTCACTTTATGCTTTGCTGTTATCCAGCATGAACTCAAATTACAATAAAGTGGACATAAGTTACTCATTCATAAAATTCAAAACTGACAAATTCAAACATTTATTAAAGGTGTGGACATTAAAGAAAAAACACAAGTATACAAGTATCTCCACGGAGGTAGGTTACATCAAAGATACCTCACCTTTTCCTTTCCCTACAAGGCAGGTTTCCAGCCTTTGTCCATCTCCTCCCTTCCTGACAAACTACTTTAGTTTTCACAGCTGGTTCATGACTGGGAATACATCCACTCACTCCACCTCTGTACAATGAATGATATCCAATCTGTCTCTCTTCAGTAAAGCATAACTTAGTATATTAACTTGTAACTTCTATATTGTGTGTCAAATGCATGATAAATGTTGCGCCCTGAAACCTAGCAGCATTTTATTATGCAAAACTAAACAAAATTCACCCCGTAAAACACTAGTGTTTCATGCCAAATACATTAAGAATAATGTCATACTGATAAATACACTCATCTGTTCACCTTTGTAAAGGAAATGCAGAGGTTCTGACCCCAGGAGGTCCCCTCACCTTACTGACCTTCAGTGGTCATGAGACCGTGGCAGCAGAGAGCGCAAATATCTGTACAGGCTCTTTTCTGCCCACATAAACTAAAACACAAAGTAGAATCACCAATCTACTTGTATATGTTCATTAACTGAGTAACTTAAACCAGGTTACATTTAGGAGATGACTTTTAATACACAGCTCAAATTCCCTAAGTTGTTTTCCTGCTGTATTTTCTGAGACAGCATAAAGTAGCCTTGAAATAAATAAAAAAATCCCACCAACACAACAAAGCAATATAATACAGAACGATGCGGCATATCTGTTAAAAGAATTCCACATGGAAGAAGGATCGAGAACAACCAAACAACTTTATTTTATTTTAGAAAAATAAAATTCACATTCTAAATTGACACTTTCTGCAGCAGAAATATTGCCAAAGCTCTTTTAGAACTTGCTTGCATGCCAGAGCAAATATTTTCATTTCACTGACCTTGCTAGGCAACTCCCCAGCATTAAGTGTATGGTAAAACAACTCTCCAGTAATATCAAGCCTGGAATATTTATTAAAAGTATTTGCAATCCACGAAAACAAACTCTTAATTCCTCACATATTCAAACCATGAACTCTATGCTGTGCATTAAGTAGCACAACAGAACCTCATCTAAAACAGGTTTTCATGTGGGAGAAGAGGAGGTGGTGGTGAGTGGGTGCTCTTCTCTACATTATTACTAAGACTTGACCCTTTGAGCCATCACTGACTAAAATTAACACACTTGATTTCCAGCTTTTTGGATGCACACTGTACTATGTTCAACTGCTCTACAGCAGAATTAGCAGTAGGATTTATAAGCATTATATTTTCTTATGAGAAAAAAAAGTGCATATTAGGACATAAGTTGTAATTCTGTCTGTACTTTTCTTTCTGATATACCTAACATTGTGCAGGCCTAAATGACTACATCTTTCCACCCGCACCATCAAAAATCAGGATATATGTCTACCTACCACTGTAGCCTCTAAATAATAGAAATGCTAGTGTGGAAGAGGATTTGTTGTTGTGGTCTTACGTAGGACAGATTATATAACAATACCATTACATTTCCAGGTCTCACTACTTTTGGAATACCTAGTCAACAACAACAAAACAAAACAAAACAGAACAAAACAAAACATGAAAAAAACAACCCCAAAGCCCCCCCAACCTCTTCTGCCCCCCCAAAAAAAGAAGTGTCCTTGCATAAGTTATGATTCTTTCAGATCCATCAAGATCACATCCTCGTCTTCTCTGACTCTCTGGCTGACTCTGTTCTGTTAAGTAAAATGAACTGGGAACTTTTTAATGACTGAATCAAGAATAATTATCATCCAGTTTCACAAGATAGCTGAATATAATGCTCAATGGTATTTATTTAAGCAAGAAATATCTTTGTGAAATGAACCGCATTTATAATAACTGCTGTCGCTTTACTTTTTCGGCAGTGAATTTCACCCTTTCTAGAGAAGTATGTAGATGAAATACGAGGATTTCTACCACATACAAATCTAGAAGCAACATTTATTAGCATGATAATGGAAGACAGCATAAAGCATGTCTACCATTTGGAGGCCAATTTGTATGATTTTTGGTGCCCAGCCTTTGTTTCATACACAGTATTAATAGCAAAATGGCTATTACTGTCTTCATGTTTAAAGCCTGGTTCTTACAAACACAGAAAGTTTGTTTAAGTGTATTGTTATTTACTGAGCTCTGATCCACATTCTCAGTGGAAACCCATCTTGGCAAAAATGCTGTGAATTTCATTCTTGTCCCTGAAAGAATCACACAAGAAATACACACAGACAGACCAGTTTCTGAACACTTGATATTTCTGACCAAGAAGTACACATAGTGTCTTAAAATTTCAAAAGAAGAAATGTTGAAGTCAGAAAGATCAAGTACTTTACCTTTTAAAAAATGATCCAGTGGAGTTTGTGGTCACCTTATAGTTTGACAAGCCTCTCCATAAACCTCTAAAACCACTAACCAAGCAACCAGTCCCCACAGATGCCCATTCTCTGCTTTGTTTTTCACCTTCTTTTATGACAGGATCCGACTATCAGTTCATAAATCCTGTAAATGCTTTTCATAGTAATTTTTACTGCCCTTTGGACTGAAACTGTCCTGGACGAAAAGGGAATTCACTACTGTACTTTCCTACCAGCCAATTTCTGTACACATCTGTAAGTAAAGCACAGAAATAGCTTGTCAATTTTTGTGTTTCACAGCAGAAATTAGAAACTAATAGCTGGGAATTGATCAGGTGAGTGTTGGAAAATGACGACTAAGTGATACAGGTTGAATCAGATGTAGAATATCCAGAACAAATCTTCATATTAGACTGTATTCACAGCTGTAAGCTAGCAAAAGATATTTAGAAAGATGAAACTAGAACAATGGGAGTAGAAAAATGTATGTTTAGATAGTAGAGAGTAAAAAAAGGAAACAGTAGAAAAATGTAATATCTTTACCATTACCAGGAGGAAATACTGGGAACTGTGATATTGTATCTGGTCCATCTGATGGTACTGACTACTTCATCTTTAAGAAGCAATTTTCTGGGGTGAAGGGAGAAAGAAATAAGTTGGTTGTTTTTTGTCTACCATTTCTATGTCACTTGAAATATTTTGCAAATACCCACTGGAAATTTGCCCCTTAATTATGTAAATATCCACTTGTGAACTGTGAAAAATTACAAGTGTATGCATAGAAAAACTGAAAAACACATTATTGAAAGTGGTACAGAGAATCACAGATTACCTGAAAGCAGGATGTTATCAGCTATCATTGATTATTTATATTCTTGCTTACACATCTCTCCAGCTGTGATGAAGACACTGAGTTTTCTAGAATCCAAGCAGCTTCAGAAAGCTGGATATTTGCTACAGGCATGGTAGCCAGTGTGCTCAGTCCTATAAAACTCCAGCTAAAGAGCTGGTAGATGCACACACTGCATACTGCTCTGAATAGAGAATGACAGAGACAGAGCTGGGAGTTCAACTGCATCCCTGAAGAAGCTTCACAAGTCCTGGGAGTTTACTGACCCACCCAGCATCCCTAGTTTTGACAAAATGTGCTGCTGGGTGTATGAGATGAGTCATGCCTGAAGCGCCTGCAAGTGCTAGAGAGGTCAAAAAGATGGATTCTCCACATCTGCTCCTCCACAGCTTAGCCCAGACTGTTTACAGTGGGAATTGTGTGTACAACTGGCTGTTTTTCTCACCTTGAGTAACTATAAAATGTAGATGCTGCTAGTGAAATGAAATTATAAACTATTGATTTACAAGTGGACCAATGTCTAAAACTTTCACTTGTGAACACTGAAAAGCAGATACTGAGGAAGGGCTAGTGGAAAGGAAGATACTTGACAAATTGACAAGTGAATCAATACAAAAAATACAAGTACCATTTTAAGCTCTTCACTTACGATGTAAGTCTCTTATCCACAACAAATTAAAGTAAAAAAGAGGTGCTGGACAATAATGCACAGAATTCTGCTAGAATTTGACACTCCCAGAACAGCAACATTGCAGATACAGATTGCCAATGCATACTTGTAAAGCATCAGCTTCAGTATTTCACAAAAGGCAGCAACTTAAACAAAACACTGAAACATGTCTCATGGATCTGCTCTTCAAAAAGATTTAAAGCCACTGATTTGCAAAAGCAGCACAGTTGTTACAACTGTGGGGAAGAAAGTTAAGTCTTGTTTGAAGTTTGTACTCATTAGCAAAAAGGAATGTAAACCCCCAGGATGATTTGAATATAGATATTTTTTTGCAAGGGCAAGATAACTGCAGTAGAAAATTACTTCATCCCAGAGGATTAACATACACATTTCTGAAGGATGAGTAACTGTAAACCAGTCATGTTTTAAGAAAGTGCACTTCTCAGCAGTGATACTGATGCTTTCCAAAGTGTGTGTGTAAGTCATCCAGGACAAGCCAGTGACAATACTTTTCAAAACATCTAAAAATGTTGTAAGTTTGCCACCTGCTGAAATAAATGACAGTTAGTGAGTGAGATTACATAGTTTTCAGGTACAATCATTTTGAAATTCACATGCTCATCTATCAAGACATTGCTTATTTAGAATTCCTAAGAGTGAACATGCAAGTGTCCTTTGGACCAATGCAAAAATTAAAAAATTGAGTTCCAGGTGCAGTCTGCCTTTAATACTGTAAACACCACTATGAAACTCCTGAGGCTGCTCCAGAAAACCACCTACTCACATCTGCATCCATTAGAAACAGACTGAAAACTCACACCCAATCCAAGTAAGCCACTGACTGAAACAGTCTCTATACAGAGGCATTAACATACAATCTTTCCAGGAGCTCTTGTTTTTCTCAGCACACTCTTCATAAAACAAGAAACACACAACGCATTCATTCAAACTGGGCAAACCATGGCATTCCTGTCCTGGGAGGTACAAGGCGCAGCATTAGCTCAGTCTATTTCTCGTTACCAAGGCCTCATCACAGCCCTTGGCAGTGACACCTGCCAGATATAATATATAAATGGAGCTGGAGCTGCAGCTGCATGGCCAAACTTCCACTGTGCTCATCATGGGCAAAAATAACAGCAGTACAGCTCAGCAGGAAAAGCTCGTGGGGAGACAACATTTTATAAGACAAATAAGAAGTTAATGGTGGTGGTTTAGCCATACTAAACTCTGAATTCATGGATCAGTATATTTGTTATTATAAAGCATGTACTTTTCAGGAAGAGCTTTGTTCTACAGACTTAGTAGAGGAAATAGCGGAAGTTAAATGTTGTTCTTGCTGAATCCATTTGCTTTAGGTGGGACAAAATGTTCTTCAGGAGATAATATTTTTAATTTGGTTTTATGATTTTTTAATTAAATTTGAGACATTAAAGAATTTTAAAGCTGTTCTACCTTAGATTTTCTAGAAACACAGAGACTGCTTCAAGTTCAAGACAAACTGGTTGCCTCAGCAAGCTCAAAAATATCCATGTATAGAAAAAATAAATTTGCTTGGAGAGATTGAATTCACTTGGAAAGATTCAGATTTATAAGCTTACCTATTCACATCTGTTTACCTCTATGCCACTGAAGAATGAGAAAATACACCTATAAACCAAACAGAAACTACCAAATTGTACCAATAAAAAAAGGTTTTAAGACCAAGATAGAGACTTGTAAATGGTAGATGAATCAATAAAACTGTAGTTCTTCATGGAGAAGAAAGATCGATAAATGACCCTGTAATAGTCTAGTGATGCCTGTAAAGGATTTTGCTAGCATTCCAGAGCAAATGTGATTACAGGGCTGATCGGTGCTGTGGAACTTTGTCATATACCATGATAAAGCCGTGCTTTTTAACTCTGCAGCCAAAAAAGAGTTGAGAGAGTTTTGCTTTGTTTCTTGCAGTAACGCAAGAAGTGTTCAGCACCCCTGATGAAACACTGGCTAATGACATGTACTGTGCTCTAAAACTCAGTCTTGATCAAAGTGCTGTACAGCCCAGTGCCCTCGTAAGTACTGCAAAAAGTTTCAAAGATTCATTTATTACAAAGTGCTGCATTTAAGCTGCTTGTGTGTTGCAATGCGTCATACGTTATATTTTGACCTTCTGATTTACCATATAAAAAACTTGTCATCTTTGTTTACTGCCAGCATGAAACCAACATGCTACATTTGTGATAATTCCGTAAAACTGATAAGGCTGAATTTTGGCAATGATGGACAGCAAACGACAGCCATGCTGCTGTTTGCTTACTGTGCTGAGCTGGCAGAAGAGAAACAGAAGCCACTGAGAGAATCTACACCTTTACTGTTGACAAATCCATTTCATGGCTGCAGAGAAACACATCTGCACTTGGCACGGGCTCCACTTAAAAACAGAAGAATCATTGTTTTAGTGGACATTACAGAAACGTAACTCCCCAAGTGAATCTGAGGCAGTAATAACAACCCTTTAACTGCTGTCTAATGATTTCTGCAGACATGAAATGGAATATTTTATTACTATTTTCAGCCATCTGCGCTGCTTTTTCTTTCAGCTCAGGTTTGCCAAAACTGTAATGCAAGTCCCTATCCTTTACACCACCACATACCTCTTGGTATCAATACACCAATTAAACATATCACTGGTGTCACAGGTAGGAACTGCTGAACTCTCACATTGGCAGAAGCACAACTCAGCTGTATATACAGCTAGAGCCTACTAATTATTAAGTCATCCTCCTATTCTAATTTAAGGTTTCTCTTAACCTTAAAAGAGAGAATCAAGAGCTTGCCTGGAAGCTGTAACATGACAATAGGACTAGAAAGGCCATCGCTAAGTCATTGTTTGACCACACACTTTTGTCACTATGGACAAAAGTCAAGCACCTACACCCAAGTTTTACTCTGTACACGGAATGCACTTGCAAAGTGAATTTCTTCACTCCCATACTTTGTTTCACAATGTGGCCCAGCATCTTGGGGCAGATGGGCTAGATTCTGCTCTGACTAAGTCACCTGAGAGATCTCCAGAACTGTGCTGACTGCTCCAGCAGTAACCACGCATTAAGCCATCAAGACTAGACAACAGGTAGTCCACAGTAAAAAACCAAAACACAAAGCATATACAATGCAGATGTCGGGTTCT
Organism: Cnemophilus loriae; assembly: GCA_013397755.1. NCBI lineage: Eukaryota > Metazoa > Chordata > Aves > Passeriformes > Corvidae > Cnemophilus > Cnemophilus loriae. The sequence goes on along the minus strand of VZTF01004108.1, from coordinate 2,209,608 downwards.
TGACACAAAGTATTTTGCTTTCCTGATATGTTTGTAGAGGTCTGCTCAGTGACTAATGCGGACATTACTTCAGCCTTTTCAGCTCTCGAGAAGGACTGTATCTTTGATACAAACTGATGTTTGAGCCCACGCCTATTTGGTGATGCTGCTTGTACCAACTCCAGCAGTTCTTTCTCTAAGCACGCTCATTCCTTCATTATTACAATGTATACTTTCATTGCCATGAGGCAAGAAGATGAAAGACACCTCTTATCTTCCACAAGCATAAAACACGGTATTTTTCAGCTGGATTGGCTCTGTTGATCTAGATCACTGTTTCGACTTTACGAATTGAGACAGTATCACAAAAATAGGGAGGAGCTGCTTATTTTGACACTGAAAACATCTTAACCAAACGACAACCTGAAGCACACACATAAATGTGCCACAAAACCCTCCAGAACAAATAGGAATTTTACATTTATAATATTTACTATATTTAATCTATTCGCAGTAGAGACTACTTTAATTACTAGGATAAAGCACAGGCACAATAGACTACCTGCAAGTTCAAAATGAAAAGCAACAGTTCAACCAGCAATGATTTCAAAAAGATTTGCAAAACCTTGTAGAGGTTTCTCTTTGGAATCTTGTGGTTGAAATTTACTATTCTCTATTAATATGTAACCTGCTGTCAACTCTTGTTTAACTTAGTGACATGCTACCATTTTCCCTCCCTTCCCTGCATTCCTCCTCAGTTGAGCAAAATGAATAGCACATAAAATAAATAACGGAAAACTTAGAAAGCAAACATCTTTATGCACAGAAGGAGGATTATCTGAAGTAGTGCACCCAGATTTATTTGCATACATCATTAGAGAAAGGCTGCTGCAAACTGACAAGTCAAAAGAAGGCTAACTCCCAGGTAGGAGCAATGGGATTGACAAATCATTCACTGAAGTAGAGGATTATGCAGACGGAAAAGACTCACGTATGGAAAATAAAGTGATTTGTTCTTCCCTTTTATGCTGTTCCTTTTAAGAATGGCAGCTAAAACCAAAACTACTACATACATTACACACCGCTGAAGGGCAATTCTGTACAATGCAACTATCACACAGAAATGGTGTATTTCATTGCTTTGGTAGAGATGTATTTGTGAGCTGCAGTGGTGCTGAGCAAACCTGCAGTTCTCCTCGCTATTCCCCGCCTAAGAAGTGTATTTTTTTTCCCTGCCTTATGGCAATCAGTTTCACCACAAAACCTTTGTCACTGAGGACTTTTTCCAAAGCTAATTTACAAGCTGCTTTTTCACACAGCCAATTCCAAGAAGCATTTCCAGCACGACACGTGGCCTGACAACTGTAAGTACACATCAGAGTGGCGTAGAAGTTCTAACCTTTCACCTGCAACCGACTGCAGCTGTGCTCCTACTCTACCATGATGCAAAATGAAGTAAGCTTACCTAAGTACCAGTAGTTTTTATTTGCACTGCAGCAGGATGAGGATGTCCCCACAGCTGGCAGCTGCACCTCAGCCAAGGCAGCAGCAACTTTCACCAGAAGGTTCTGTTTTATCAGACTTAGCTCAGCTGATCTCCTTGGTCTACGCTCTCAAAGCTCCTTCCAGCCCCATCTCTCTGTACAGCAACAAAGTTTAAACATCTGTAGAGTGAGTTCTGTAACTAATTAAGCAAAAACTACCAAACAGGAAGTAAGGAACAATTTATAGTAAGTGAAATGATGATGCTGGAGAAGGAAAAAGACTGTGGGGGAAGGTATGTGCCAAAAACGAGGTAGACAATTGGGTTCAAAAATTTTCAGTTATGTCAGGAAAGCATGCATGTCTATTAAGTGACACAGTAAAAATTTGTAGGTTCATCAAATATTACTCCAGGAAATCAAGATAAAGATCTGTGCCTTGTAGAAATCTTTACTCAGTATAGAAAAGTTAGACTAAAGCAATAATTTTAGGTTCAAACAGAGTCTGATCTATGTAACACTCAGCTATCGGCTTGTAGGGGCAGATTAAAAAGTAGGTTCACACAGTATTCCAATGCCTATGCTAATATCATTGACAAAAAAGACATTTTGGTAGCACCTGGCACTAAATAAATTGAAACTGCTGATACATATTTAATATGCAACGTCAACTCCTCTCAAGCTATGCCCCAGCTGAGACTGGTTGACATGCGAGGAAAATCTGAGTGCTGCAAAAAAGAGTTCTAATGATTTAATGTGTGGCTTCACTTATTTCAAGTCAGCCCTGGAAAAATTCTTATTCAGAAGCACTGGGGACCACTTGCCTGTTACTATCTTTATATTCTGAGAAGTCACGGCCCTGAGGATGTCCCCACCCACCTGGTTTGGTTTCTCTCTGCAGCAGTGCAGCCCACCATGGCCATGAGCCCCTTGTAAGGGACTGATCCTCTGGTCTGGGGGCTGCCTAGACACCTTCATTGGGAAACCAATCCCATGTTGGAACTGCTTGTACCAGCACTACTGCTCTTTGGACACCTTTGACTAAGCTCCAGTTACATCTTTTAGAAGATGAGGGAAGGTATTCCATAGCTTTTAAAAATCAGCTGCTTTCATTTGGTGCACACTTTATCCTGTTACTGGCTATGCCTGTCACTCAAAAAAAGCAGTCATGCCTCTTCCTGCATTTTCTCTTCCCCTCTCTGCTCCTGCTGAGATCAAAATCTGTATAGGTTTTTGGTGAAGTGACTTGGAAAGTGGCCACGCTACCCACCATCACTCTGGTACCTGCCTGGAAAAAACTGCTTCCTAGCCAGCCTGATTCCCTTTCCCAAGTACCATACCAATTACTTAGACATACATAAGGGACCAGGCAGCACTGTCATTTCCAGAGGCAGTGCCACTTAAGGTTTTTCTTCAATGACAGACTGATGGTTGCAGTCTATACCCATTAAATTCTTTGGTTTGAAACACATAGTCTGCACTTCCTCCCCTGAGCCGTTGAGTGACTTGGCTTAATCCGACATCACAGGCGTGTCTCAGTGAGGCGCCTCATTGATCTCCCTGAAGTGCTCAAGTTTGTGCTCAAGAGCCAACAAAATTCCTCGTAATATCTCAGTATCAAACACACTAAACAAGATCTCAATTTTAATTGTGTTCAAACTGCAAGAAAAAAGAAGTGTGCCAAAGCAACAGTTCTAAGCTATCAAGAAAGCAATTAAAGCAACAGGCACACTACAAAATAAGTTACTTCTACCACACCAAAGATGCTTCTTGAGGAAAAGTTCAGCAGTTCTATCCAAAGTATAACCAGCATGTTTTGCAAACCCCAGTAAAGAAAGCAAAATTTGTGCCCGTGGTGACAGCTGTCTGACAGTAGCAGGGACCTTTCCATTTTCCAGTATACTGGGTACTTCTTTTCGTGAAGTATATTTATTAGAACAGCAAATGCTATCTTCTGTGTCTGTCTTACCTGAGGAAAAGTACGTGGAAAGCACTATTGTGTAACAACATTAGATCCTTGCTGTGCAATTTTTGTAGGGGTTTCTTCAGATTGCTACAGGCCATTAACCTTTCACTTCAGGTAAGTAATGAACAACGACTTTTCCAACAAAGGAAATCAGCTGTGTTACCAGTGGCAACTCCACTTTTTAATACATGCACCAACCCCCTGTGCATGCACTTGTTATTTATTCTGTTTTAAAAATCAATTCTGGTATGAAATAAGAAAGGTTCCCCTTGGCTTCACCTTGAGCTGATAATGAACAAACCCTCAGTGAAGCCTGGTCCCAAGGAAGTCTTCCTTAATAGCACTGATTAAAAATAAAATGAAGTTTTTTCCTAGGAAGCAAGACGTATTGCTTCCTGCTTTCCTGCACAGGGTATCTTGTAATTGGACTGGTGCTAATTTGACACTTCAGCCAAACAATTTAATTTACTTAAATAAAAAAAAATTCCATTTCCCTTGTTTCTGAGCGAGCTACTTCCATTGACTAACACCAATATGCGGAACTGTGAAATCAACACAAGACCTTAATTACACAGGGGGAAAAGCACACAAAAATCCTGGTCGAGTCTTTCATTTCACTTATATATCGAATCAACATACATCTTTCAAGCAGAGACACAAAACTGATTCTAAAGAACCTGCTCTGATTTAACATGTCTTGTACAATGGCAGGATGGGCAGAATAGGTACAACTACCACAGGTTGAAAACTGTCTCTGTAACACTGATGTGATTTTGTATCTATGTCAAATCATCAACTATAAAACAGGTTACATTTTTTCTGCCTGACATCAGGGTATATAATCTACAAAGGAGGTGGTAAAAGCTGACATATTCAGGACAGCAGCCTAGAAGAAATAGAAAAATAATTAAAAAGTAGGTTATTTCTTAGGCAGACACTAATTGGCAAAGACTTGCATCTCTGTTTTTTCTTTCTACGTTATGTTGGTCAAACCCACACAAATAATACCAGTGAGCTGAAAATCTCGGAAATTTGATGGAATGCAGCAACAATTTTTCCTTTCCCACCCTGCTTCATTCTATCCATTAATTCATCCTTTACCCTTGTGCCCTTAAGTCTTCCCTTCCTTTCATCATTTCTCCATAACAGGGCTTCCTCCTCTCCAAAAGCAGCAGCTCTGAACTACTTCCTTTTAATGTCTCATTTCCAAAATGAACTTCCTCCATGAAGCAGGCACACACCAGTCTGTCTCAGCAGAATATGTAAGAGCCTTGGAGAGCTGCTGGAGAACAAAGGAGAGCCAGGGGAGACTCTGCCTTGCATCTTCTAATGCTGCCTCTCCCTTTGTACTTTCTGTATGGCAAAATCACTAAAAAGGAGGCAACGCAAAACTGCATCCTACTACTTCTTTCCCTTAATTTCATATATTGGCATTCATAATTAGATTTTGCTTATGAATTTTAGGACAGATTTTATTTCATTTTAATAGGATGATAGCCTTTTATTTTCTACGAAATACTTCTAATATTTTTGCAGCAGCAATATATAGCTGCAGAATGCCTCAATGTATTTTACTAAACTTCATTCATACTTCCTTAATATTCTGCAGGCAGAAACTCAAATTCAGCAAACTGCTGATGGGCTGCATTTCTGAATGCTGTATTGCCTAAATACTAGCTCAGTAAACTTAAGAAAAATCATAATTGGAAGTCCCAAGAGATCAAAGAGACCGCTATTCCAATCTGTTATGGAAGTCAAGATTCAGGAGAGATTTCTGATTCTAGCAGTATATAATTCAAAAGACCAGAAAGCGCCTCTTTTCTTTTTTCCCCCCCTATAGAATAAAATACAGAATTGCTAACATGTTAAAGCAATGTTAAAAATGCAAAACCAAAGCCACTAAAGATGACTTGACATTGATATACTGAATTACACAGGGTTTACAGCACATTTTGTATTTTTAGACCTTCTGTCATATAAATACAGTTTAGTTCCAATCAATCTTGTCTGTATAAATGTGAAAGAAACAGTTCCCACAGTGAACCTCTGGATTCCACATTAATCATTGCTCTGAAAGACCATTTAATTACAGCAAGAATTAAATACACCAGACTATTTCCCCAAAATTCTGCTGCATTCTACACAGGATTTTCTGCCATGTTCTGTCTTTGTATGAGACCCCTTGTTCCATTCAGGGAAGCTCTGCCTGCAGAACAAGATACAAAAACAGATTTCTGCTATTCATACTGTAGACACTAGCTACTTTCACTCGTCAACTCCATCAAAATGGTTTGCAGGACAAAATGACAGAAATATGACAATGTCCAAATGTTTGTGTAAGAAAGATTTTTAAGGTTTCCTCCATTTTCCTTCTTTTGTATGTTCAATTCATTATCTTAAAACCCAGTATGGAGATGCCGACTGGGCTGTCCTCAGCTATGACAGAAGCTTGAACACATCATAGCTTCCCCCAAAAGTTTAATCAGTGCATGATCCCAGACCTGTGGACACTGATGAAAACTTTAAACAACAACGGACCAAGGGAGACCCAGGCACAAATGGCAAGCTTCAGCAATATACCTTCAGTGAAATAAAGGAAAATAATCCCCTGCAACAGGTATGTTTGTCGTTTCTGTTGTTCATCCATGTATTTGGAAAAGAAAATATCCTGCCCGGCCTTTTCTTACTGCTTAATTAAAAAAAAAGCCAGAAGTCACCTAAAAAATATAAAAAGTGAGTATTAACCAGGGCAAATATAAACTTATACTTTATTAATTTTGTAGTAACTGAATTTTCTTGCCATTATGAGTAATGTGTAGCACCAAACTTACAGGTAGTAACTCTTTTCTTTCAATTCTAATTTTCAAGCTAATATTTTTGCTAGCATCAATGTAACATCAACTAATGTAAAATAATCTCATATTAAAGATGAAGAGTAAGTCAAGTTCTTATAAATCAACTGTTCTTGGAGTGAACTTTTTTTAGCAGCAAACATACACTATCAAAGAAAGAAGAAAATTATTTTTATACACTGGAATGTCTTTTTAAAAAAAGAAATTGCTGTGCTTGAGAATTTTTTTAGAAGTACAGATAATTACTGAATACTGTCCCAGTTAGTATGGGTACAATGCCATTAAATGAAACTTTACTGGTTTCTCACTTTACCTAAACAGACATGTCCAATTAATTTGCTGTCATGCAGAAAACAGAACAACTGCATTGAGGTTGAGTTTTACATTACCCACATTGTCCAGTAACTATCAGATTGAGTCTTTCTCTCATGCTACTTCTCTGCCTAATACCTCGGTCCTCAGAGATGCCTTTGCAGACTGAAGCATGAAGTAGTTATACAGCACTGATTGGCAGCGTGCTGTTAAACAAGCAGTTTCATTTGTTCAGGGTGTTTTGGTTGGATTGCTCAGCTGTAATGATCCCCTTAATGTAACAATGTGGTTCTTAAAAATCACAATTCACTGCCACAGCAGTTCTGTGATGCCAACACAATGATGATTACTGAAGAATTCTCCACCAATTTACAATCAGAAATGATCACAGGTTTCACTTATTAGGCAACTTATAATGCCACACCAGATCTCTGAACATGTTCCCAGTCAAATCGGAAGCATACTTTGCTTCACATTTATAGCTCCATTATCAGTTGTTTTCTCAGATATCAAGGGTTACTACAACTCTATTGCCCGAAGTACAGCTGACTTAAAACACCATGTATGTATTAATTTGGCTACGATGCATTCTAATTTTATTCATAATAATAAAAAGAATGGGGTAAACCAGAACGCTTCACTGAAAACTGCTGTCAACTTCCGGGCATACTCTATATAGCAGAATGCCACTGTTGCTACCCGTGGAGAGAAACTGAGGTCCAAACACAGTAGATGTAGACCTAGCAATCTGTGAAGTGAAACACAAAAGTTCTTGCAGTACCGCAAAACCAAATGCATACACAAACAATAACCAACTGCAAAAGATTACAATATTCTTGTGGAGAAACTGACCCTACTTCTATAAGGGTCACTGGGCATATACAAGGTGGTAGCAGCAGGTAACGCAACATCAATATCTGTGGTGTAATAACTATAGGTGGCTTGCACACCTATTAAAAACTTCAGCAGCTGTAGCTCAGTGTTGGCAATAGTTCCAATGGATGCCAGGTAACAGCAAGGAACAAGAGGCTGGGGAAGGAACACACAATTCTCCCCATTCTTCAAAGCATTTGCCACCCAAAAAGTGATGCAACAGCCTGGGCATCAATAGGAGTATCTGCCAGTGTGGATGTTACCTGTAAGACAGTCATTGCACAGGAGACAATAAATATAAAAAAATTCTCTTTTACATGCATCATCACAAGGTCAGCAATCATTTGTCAGTATTCACATAAAGAACTATATATAACCTGTGCCATCTTCCTTATTCTACATCAAAGCTTTCTGAAAAGGTAGCTAACCTTGTGTACCGGAACAAACACTTATATATGAGGAACAATATTCTTCTTAAACCCAGACATGCAAAAATAGACTAAAAATGATCATTCAGGGAACTGCCTAATGTGGAGGAGGCACCCTTCAAACCCTTTTTTAGAAAACAAAAGCACTACTGTGATTACTTTCCTCTCATGGTAAGAATGACATACACTTTTCTTCCCTTTGCCCTCTATGTATTTATTTTGGAAGAAGACTTTCCATTCTCAGTTTAGCCTACAACTGCTTCCTAAGTGACAAACGATGTGCTACAGGGAAAGGTGCTTCATGTTAAGACCAAAATTCTCAGCCAGCTTTGCCCTTCCCTGCTGGGCTGTATTTACAGCCACACCTTACATTACTGAGTCTTGAGCAAGCACAAAGTGCTGATTCAGAGCTCCTCACCTGCAGTGAGACATCCTGCTACACCCATGTTAAACAGGGGGAGATGGCCATGTGAGATAGAGCAGGGGAGCAGCAAACCTATGTTACAATTCTTGTTATGGCTTTGGCAATTAACTTTTGCTTTAATTTAAAAGACAAGATATTAAAAAGCCAAAAGCTCTTCCCTCACCCACAAGAAAAGACATTCAAATCATGTGTAGTGTTATTACTCACTTGAATCAACCATAATGCTCCAACATGTCCTTCCCTGACTGAAATGTCATTTATACTACACACTTCATAACTGAGTGTTAACAACTGTATAGCTCTAAGGAAAATGTAAGCAAGTTTAAAAAAGAAGGGATGAAATTCTGACACCCCTTCCTGAGCTGAACACTGGTAAAATGCTGCAACTTCCAGGGACATTTTAACACCAAATTGTAAAGGAATGACTGATGACTGATGCTTCCTCATCAGCTTAAAAGATTCTGGAGCGAGGATGCAATCAGGGGTTTCTGTGATGGAGCAAGTAAAAGTGACATAAAATGCTGTAAGTCCCTCTGGCAAAAAAGACAGGCAACAGCCACATCTTGTACCTCTGGGGGCAGGCATGGGAGTACAAGTGATCTTCAAAGACATTTATTTTCTTAGCTGAGAGAACTATCTGAAATAACTGGGAAGTTTAGTCCTTTAAGAGAACACCTATTTAAGGATGACTGAAATGTATGCTACAGGTTCTGTAACGAATAGAGAAATGAGGGTGGCCTATGAATTTTTTTTTTTAATATCACATCTCTTTAAACATCAAAGTCTGATAAACAATCCTTCTCTTTTAATAACTTGCCATACATGCATTTGCAGTGGGCAGCCTGAGGAAGGAGCTTATGTGGAGGGGAGATCTTGGAGCTTCCAGGCAATCAGCATCTTTAGAAGTTTGCTAAATATGGCATCACCTACAGACATCTCTCTGAAGAGGTTTGATGCCTGTGATCTCTGGACAAGGAGCCAACACGTCCTGTGCATGCTTGGGATATTCCCAGCAGCAGCCAGGTGACCTTGCCTTTTATAAGCAGCAGAGGAAAGACTCATGCTGGGCCCCAGGGAGGAAGGGAAGAAGGAACCACTGTGGGCGACAAGTCACAACACCAAAAGAGGAACACTTTTTGAGCATTGACACTGAAGCAAAATGAAAAAAAAAAAAAAAAAAAGGAGCAAACTGCTGCAGCAATTGAGCAGAGTCCAAACGTCAGATATTCAGCAGGAGTGAGGAGGAGAGAACTGTTCCCCAACTACACAAAATGGTTAAAACCAAATAAAAATGGAAATGTCACAGGACACAAATCAAAGAAGAACGAAAACAGGAGCCCTCCTGCCCCTGAATCCTAGCTCCAGCCCAGGGCATGTAAGAGGAACTGTGATGCCCATCACAGAGGTTTTATTTCGTATAAACTACAGCTATTTATTATTTTAGTTACCAGCAGAACTTTTTTGGGGAATATTTCCCACGGATGATTGCACTTATAATAGCGCATATAAAAGACTATCTAGAATGCCAAGTTTTGCAATGACTGAACCAAACCTTTTATGTAAAAAAATGAAGAGTAAAAAATAGTCATCCAAAATGCCCGTTACTCTGCAAACATCCTCCTATAAATATCTACATGCCACATACAACATATCGATGAGAAAGCCTCAAGCTTGGAATGAAACAGCATTGATGGGAGAAGATAAATGAAAAAAGATGTCCTCTTGCTTTTTTTGCCTTCACTGCTTTGAATGTACACACTTCAGCATTCCAGCTTTGTTTTATTATATTGTGCAGGGGATTGGAATCCTTTAAGTGTTTGTATGCGCATGTGAGGGTGTAAACACACAGTGAAGTCAGTAGCTACACAAACAAGTTGATAGGAACTTTTTTAAACTACTGAACTATTCCTCAGCTTCTACTGTTTCCATTTGTCATTCCTTAAAGTTCAATAAATCCAATACCAAACCATTAAGCAATCCCGTATCTGGTTCAATAAGCAAGATTTGATTAATGATAAGAAGAATGATACGGGGTGGTATGACCAAGAAGACCCATGCAGTGCAATATATTTTCTTCATTGTACTGGAAAAAAACATTGCTTTAGTGAGAGCAGGACTGTCTGGCAACGGCAGACCCCAGAGTGGAAATTCGAGGATGCCATAACTGTATTGGTGACCTGCGTGAAGGCTGAATGGATCTGCTGTTTTTTATCTCCCCCATGTGGTTAAGCAAGTTAGTAAGTCTGCCTTAGAGAAGCGGCTTCCTTCCTCTCCAGAGCATCTTCCAGTCAGATGAAAAGGCCAGTGGTGGTCTATGAAAACTTGAAGGCTGAACAAAAATTCATTACAGGAGTAGAAAGCATAGCAAATGCTCAGTCTCAAAAGTAACCAGTTATTCCACATATTCCCATATAACCCCTAAATTTACCTCTTAACTCCCTTTCCAGTATACAAATGATGGAGTTACAACTTGAAATAGTACCCACGTTTGACAGTTTGTAAGTGGGTTTAATCACCTCAGTACAGATTTACTAATAATTTATAATCCAATTTGTCTTTGAAATAACTAATATTTCAAGCACCTGACATCAGAGGTATCTCAACTAATATAATCTCGTTGCAATTAGTAGCCTCAAACCATTCACTTGCCATCTATCACTACTTCTCAAACACCAGTGATTACAGTTACTTTCCATTTTTCTTTAATGTCTCCTTTAAATTACAGTAAATAAGTAGATAGCCTTCACCCTTTTAGTTACATATATGTTTAAATAGTGGTGAAAAGGGTATGGAAAAAGAGGAGGAAATCCTTACTGTTATTTTAGCTATGCTCTAAATCTGTTATAAACATTAATGTGGCTGTAGGCCAGTTTAGACAGGATATAAACGACTGTCCTCCACTTTGCTCTTTTCTTCAATCATTAAGGTTTACTTAATATTCATGAAAAATACTTTGTACCCCTGGAAGATAAAAGCTTCTCTTTATTCACACAACAATTACACCTCTGGCTGGATCATAAATTACCTACATTGTCAGGACAACATACTTATAACCTTATCTGGAGGACCAATCCTAGATATGAGAAAAAAAGATTTGTTTTCATGCTTAATAATTAATAAAAATGCTTTGCTGTTTATTTAAGTTATAAAGAGTGCTCTTTATTTATGGTTGTTAAATATTACCAGAATGACCAGGAAATCTTTCAAAGTCAGTGAAAAATTTGAAATAGGGAATTTTCACTGATGTTTGTGCTTACTGCTCACACACACTGAATTTCCCAAGAGATATATATGCAATTTGGTGATTGATCTTCCCAAAGAAAGGTCTAGCTGGAGGCAGCTGGCTTGAGCTAGGAAAAAGAAGTCACCAAACAGGCATCTTTCTCATTATGACAGGCAGGGGTGGCACTGAAGGTGATATTAAAACACTTTTCTTGCGTTGTCAAAGCTTCTTTGCAACTGGGATGAAACATGCACAGCTTTCCACAAACCGAAGTTCGAGCACACCTTAACTTCTACTTCCATTGGGAGTAAAAAAAAAAAAGAAAAAAAAAAAGGCAGAATTTTGTAGAAACAACTTAGGAACTACAACTTTTACCTCTGATGTAACCTTATGGATCCGCTGCTGTTTTATGCCCACAACATTATTTTTAATTTGTTATGGCAAGTGGTGATGCTACAACTAAGAAGTTGTTTTAGTCAAATTTCTGCTCCTACCCTGCAAAGGTTTACAGAAAAATTCATGATGTTGGGATGTGGATTGAAATTCCAGTGTTTATCTATTCTCAAAGCAGTATTTTCTCCCATGAAGTAGGAGCAAGAATCCTCCTAGATCCATTAGGGGATACAGCGGACACCCAAAAATTAAAACACCTTTTGTTTTAAAAAAGATTTTAAATATATTGGTCTTAAAAACTAAGGCTAGACCAAATATGCTTAAAATCTGAAAGCCGATATGGTTTGAAACCTATCCTAAGTACTTTTTAAATGTGTTTTCTGCATGAAAAATAATCTGAAGCACACATACCACAGAGCAGTCACATGATTACTTTAAAGAAAGAACAATGGAAATTACAGGTTTGACAAGCACACACCATGATCAAATGAAACACTGGTTTTCTGCTCTGCATCATTTACAGACATAGAATTTGCTTTTTAAACAATACCGGTATTTGGAAATTGTTTATAGAACAATAAAACTACGTAACATTATTTCTGCTCAAGCTCCCCAGCTCCTTGTGTAGCTATACAATAATGTTATCCTCAGTTTGTCGTAGCCCTTGCTGTAAAATTTGTTACTGGAGCACAGGTATAGAACAAAACCAAAAACAAAATCCTCAAGACACTACTGTTAAGAGCAGCTTTTAGTTTTGTAAGCTAAATCAGTCACTGATGCTGCTTGTTGATATGGTAGTAGAAAAGAGTATTGGCATTAGCAAATCAGGATAGCTTTGCAGTGATTTCCAGCGTATGTCACCCAGCCTTCCTGGCCTTCAGTCTTAAGAAAACCTGAGTCTGAACATCAGTGGTCAAACAGCAGCAAAGCGAACAACCAGTGCTCCCAGTGCTCAGAAGCTGAGTAACAGCTGCCCTTGTGTTTGTCCTTTTGTGCCTCAGATACACAAAGGAAAGACCGGCCCAGTTCTCAACCAGCTGTGTGCCCCAGTGTCCACTGTACAGGGGCTTCATGCCCACCACGCCATGCATGGAATGTGCCATGGAATTGGCTGCACAAACAGGAAGGTGGGTAAGTGGCTTTTTAATATTATTATATAGCGCTTTTCTCCTACATCAGTTTTACAGTGCATCTCTAGAGCAATAGTGAATAACTTAAAAGCTGTGCAATATAATAAAGAAAAATGCCACTTACCTGACTTTCCATAATTGGGTCTACAAGAATTCAGAGTCTCACTAGTATGCTAAATATCAGGATATCATAGGACAGCAAAGAGTCAGTCTTTTGAGAACGAAGAATGTCATGTAGCCTAAAAAAAGATTACAAAGGGTTTTTGCTTCTCTAAAGGAAAAGAACAGATTATATTAATTTTTCTGTTAAGCCAGTCATTCAGGCTTGCATTCCAATGAAACAGAAAGTGTTTCTGCCACTTTCTGTCATTCTACATACCATTTCTACATTCCTTCAAAAAAGATCCACTGATTTTCCTAAATGTTTTTTCAAAATGTGATTTCTCTGTTGATAAATAAAGATACTTCCAATAGAAAGACCACTTCCTAAAGCTATTTAAATCATGTTAGGGGCAGAAAGTTGGAGGAATTTTATAGCCGGACACAGAAAATTACTGTCAACAACCAAAATAATTTTTTCTAAAACTACAGAAAATTTGCTGCAGATTTATAATACTGTTTAAGTGCTCAATAAAGCTCAAATAGTAAGAATAAAAAGCCTCTGGATTTAAAGAATGCTCCAGTACTGCAGGTGTCTTCACGCAGAACAATAAGTAAAATTAATGAAAACATGACTTATAATTGGCAGGACAGAAAAAAACCCCCAAAAATAAAAACCACAACAAACCCCCTCAAAACCCACAAACAACCCAACTCTAACAAAAGCAGAAAAAACCGAAAAACTCTATCAAATTCCAGAAGAATTAATTGCAATGTGCCATCAATAAAATGTAAACATCAAATTTTGTTTACAAAATATCACTTGCCCCTTACATACACACAGTACAAAGAGATATACTGAAAAACTGATATATAAAAAAACAGTGAACACTTTAAGATCCTCTTAGTGCAATGAAAGCTAAATTCGTGGGGAAAAAAGGTAGGTTCGATTTTCTGCAGAGGTATAATATTCTTTACTTGTACTCAATAATCAGGCTAGACAGATACCTCATGCCCAAGTGTACAGCATCCTTTGATAAGGAGTACAGAAACCTCAGGTACAGAACATTGTATGGAGGCAAAATTGAGGCCCCTTCTGACTGAGGTCAACTGAAAACCAGCTTTACATGTGAGATCAATTGAAGAACGAATAACACTTCAGCCTGACACTATCTGTGTAGTAGTAATTGTAAGATACTGTTCATTCTTCTAACAGTATGGTATACAATGCTTTAATTGCCTTATTCACAATATCTCAAATGAACTTTGAGCCCAAATGACTGCAAACTCTTTAAAGCAAAGCTGAAAATCTAAAAGACATTTCCTAAATGAAAAATATATCCACAGCACCCCACACCAAAAAGTATTTTCATATTACGTAAGCCATAAACCAACTTTGTTACATGTACGACTGAAGAATTACCTGTTTTAAAAAAGGAAGAATCCAAGACAACAGATAAAGATAAAAAGCATAAATGATGTTCTACACGACTGAAGTATGTGGCAGAACCAGAATTAAGAGGTCATTTTTCAAAAATTCTTGTCTTTGATTATCTAATAACCTTTGCAGGTATCTTAGCTATCCAAAAAAGAATAAGCATAAACATACACTGCTTTCTCACCTAGTTATAGGGCAAAAGGACTACACTATTTTACCCTCGCTAAGATTCATTAATGCTACTTAAATGTTTTCTTTAATCTCAGGACAGATCTTTTTTCAGTTTTTCCTTCCATGTTCTTCTAGCCATGACACTGCTCTCCATGCATCCTCTTTTTTTCACTAAATGGTGACTACCATTTAGTACAGGTTACTGCAAAAATATCTATAATTGATCTGAAGTTGTGTCACAGAAGCACTGTGCTTACATGTGGGTTTCAATCTTTCAAGTGAAAAGACTACATTAAAAACTATTTGTACCACAGGTAAAAAAAAACCCCTCAAATTGTTTATTAAGAAGAATGTTACAACAACACCTGTTTGTGCCTTTTAGTTAAGTGCTCAAAGACAGCTTTGAAAGAAATGTGTTCCCATGAGAAAGGGCTACGCAGCAAACACATAACTCTCTCTTAACAAGGCTTTTGAAAATTCTGGGGAGAAGAATGCATGACATGCCTTAGCCATTGCTTTCCAAAAGACTTTTGACGAAAAGAAAGTCTGAGTTTAGCTGATGGTTAACGCAATCAAATACTAGCACTAATATTTCATAAAGATACCAAACCCACAAAATACTGAAAACAATTACAGCAAAACCCCCTAATATATGTTTTAGATAGAAAAGAACATCTGAATCTTCCACAATATCCCTACAAAAAAAAAAATCATGAAATCACTAAACACGGTAGGACGATTACATAGTTTGGACTTATGGTTCTAGGTCTCAAGGAGGCTGCAAGGTAGAGCTGTCATGAGGGGGAATTTCCTTCATTCCTCTGGTGTGGTCCCTGTGGGAACAAGAAGTTCATCACACAGGGAGTCAAGAAAGGGCACTCCACGTGCAAAATACAATCTGGTACTGACATCCTCTTCATCCTTCCCACCTGTGCATGGTACAGGCCCTCAACATCCCATGCACCAGCCCTGGGATACAGAGACACTCACTGGCTCTAACTGTGGAGTAACAACTTGCTCCCTCTTCCCTCTAGAGAAGTGCTGGAGAGAGCAGGTGTGGGACCATGTGAGGAGTGCAGCCTTCTGCAGGGCAGGGAAGCAGGAAAACTGTCAAGGTGGAGGGAGCAGCCCCCTGAATCATGTAGTCACTGCTTTGTACTTTTGTTATTGTTCACTGTCACATGTAGTTGGAATGGCTTTGCTGCCTGTCTTGTACCTCCTGACTAACTGACATAACTGGAAGCTTCTTGCATTTTATTTCAATTAGTAACAAACGGTAGAAACAAGCTAAAACACATGTGTTGATACCTACAGCACAGGTGGACAGTCTGCTAACAAGAACAGACTAAATATTCCTAGAAACCACAAGTTCAGTGCGTTTTTATACTTACTACAATAGCAAGGAAATGCTTAATTCTAAATATATAGTATCACAACCCAGACAAATCTTCCAAAAGTGGTATTTCTATTCCTGCCTCCCAAAATTTCCTGTTGCTTTCACAATCAGATAAACAACAATCATGGCTTTTAAAACAGGTTAATACCTCCAAAGTCTGAATCTCATCTAAAACGCATCTAAAAATTTGAAAAAATTCCTTGTTTGTAAAAGTGGCCTATCAACATAGTACAGCACAGATTTTATTAAGGGTGACTTTTATCTTCATGGGAAATTGGAAGCAGCATTTCAGCATCATTTGAATCACAGTCTCCTGAATGTAATAATAGAGAGCACAAAAACTAATGCAAGAAACGTTGTCAGCTCCTTCTCCTCTTCTCGGGCTTTTTTGGCACTTGTTATCTTACTTGATCCAAAACCAATACATATGTGACCCAGAGACATAGACTGGCAGAACAGCCAGCTGGATCAGAGAAGATGTGGTTTCCTATTTCAGGACTTGCAGTCCTGCCTCTTACAGAAATCTTCTTTTGACCCCAAGTTGCTCTTCTGGCTTTTTTTTTTTAATAATTCTTCTTTTAAGACATGGATTGGAGAAGAATAAGGTTCAAGATTGAGGTTTAAAATCATCTGGAGGTGGATGAGCACAAACGTAGAGCACCCAAAAGAAAGGAAAGCACAGCACCTAAATAAGGACAGACTACTCATAGCCATTAAAGATATGAGAAGAATTGCAAGAGCAACTCCAGTGGAGATAAAATCTCTGGATGCAGTCTTCTTCATTATGAGGATTGAATCCACAAAAAATAAGTGAATGTTTACAGCTTTATTTGCTTTTCACCTTCCATTGATCCTAGGATTAACAGTCATGCCATGAAACCAAATGTAAAAGTCCAGTGGATCATATGATGCAGGACTTGATAGCTTGCCTTATCTGTTCAAACCCCTAGCATTTCCAAACCAGAAATACATGCAATTGATTCTTTTACTACAGAAATATTTTCAGAACAGATACTGCTTAAATGGACCTAAGTGACACAGAATTTCCATTTCCCCCCTCAATGTGATTTCTACCAACTGCTCTGTTTATCCAACACCATAAAAAAAGAAAACAAATAGAATCTGAAATGCCCCTATTTTCACTCCAATCAAATGGCACTGAAAGATTTATTGTGTTGAATTACGTTATGAAGTTGTCAGTTCTTTGAAAAATTTTAGATGGGACTGGGAACCATTTAATGGCTTTTATTACAAAAGTGTTCTGACCTGATAGATTCACAGTAGTAAGCTGTGAACACTACTTTTTAGAGACCAAGATCAGTAAAGAGAGAAACATTTATAAATAATATAATAATATCACAGCTTAAAATTCAGGACAAAATATCACAGTTAAATCTACTCAACTCTTACTTTCTGTGCAAGGGAGATGAAACTTTCTATTATTTACCACAATAAGGGACATTATGCCTAGAAATTTTAAAAACCACTGATTTAAAAAAAATCCCAGATGTTGACTGCAGTGAGTTTTCCTTACCACTGAATTCATATCCCACACTGGGATATCCCATATCCCACATTGCACAGTTTGAGGTATGATTGTAATAGCCAGGGTAAAATTGGTATATGGAATAGGAATCTTTTGCAAGAGTGGCAGGATTTTAAAATGTTGTATCCAGACTAGTAAGTGTTAAATATATGCCATTTGACATCTGAAAGCAGACTGATTCAAAAATGCTATTACAATTCATACGGCACTTCAGAAATCCTGGGGCAATGGCACCTCATACATGTAAATTGCCAAGAATTGGCAAGGATGATAGGTTTTATTTCTGTTGCTTTATCAAAAGCCTTCAAAGAAACTTACCACTTCTTCACAGTTGAGATCTACAGGAAAACTAAGGGAAAGTCTCTCTCTACCACAGGAGCTTTTATTTAAATAACTCACACCATATTATTAATTTACTTGAAAAAAATCATGCTACCCAAAGGCCTATTTGATTATTCACTCCTGTTGCTACAGTTAATACACAACTGTATTATAAATCAAACCCGGACTTTGGAAGACTTCATGTCTCTATGACTAAAAGTCAAGTTTGCAAAACAAATTCCAGATCCTACCATCATGCGATGTAGACTCTGATCTCTTCAAAGCACAGTCTAACTACCAATTACAGTAGAAACTCTCACACATAAATGCTTCATTATTTAATTTACAAAGCACCAGTCTGATCGTGCCTCACAATGATTCAGAGCAGTGTTAACCTATCTCAGAAACTGCAAGCTCAAACCACAGCAGGCTTCAGAATCAAGCTGTTTGAAGTGTTTCAGGTCAGTAACATCATTCCACCTCAGGACCATTCTGCTTTAAAGTAGCCGTGTTGCATCTCCGGTGCTGGAAATTAGTTTCCTTTGGCAGCAGCAGGATATGTAAATTAAAATGTGTACATCCTAAGTAAAAAGCAATAGGCAGATATTGATCAGGAGTGATCTCCTGTCACATGCCTGCATGGTGGCTGGGAGAAACTCCACACACTGCAGAAGTGATGGCTTTTCTCACTTAAGTTCATCAAACATGCTGGCACTGTGGTATACATCCTACCAGCACCATATGATCCATGACTGAGAGTAGACATCAAGAGCAGCCAAAAAAAAAAAAAGAAACGATGAGCAATAACCAAGCAGGTGAAATGCTACGGCTGAAGATCATCATCTGTTGTTTTTAATTACTGAAGCAGACTTAGCACAGGTATGCAACCAGCACTATTTAATATCAAAACTGTCCACGTGCTCTGGGGTAGCTCCGATCAATTCTGCTTGCCATGGAGTTTGAGGGTGGGCAGAATATAGCTGCATGCATTTCAGAGCTGGAACTACCTTTGTAAAATATCTTTTGTTGCTCCTAATTTCCATTCAATCGAATGTGGGCAAGAGGACATATCCCACTGAACATATGTTAGCTGACCATGCTCTCAAGCAGTGGAATATCCACGCCAGTAATTTTCTTCTGTACCGAGACTGGTTTCTTTAGCAGCAATGAATGCCACGGGCACTGAACAGTAAATGCCTGCACGTAGCTGGTGACATGCACATGTGTCTGTGCATGACACTTCAGGGAAGAAATTATGGGCCTCAGGGAAAGACAGTGCAAGAAAATGGACCAGGAGGGTGGAGAAGAGAAAGTCTGAAGCCAGTTAAGGTATTGGAAACCAAATAAGAATGGTTGGTCCAGGTTGGGCCTTTGAAACAGCAAAGGCCTGAGCTACCAGTTATGCTGAGGAACATTAACTATCACTTTGTGTCCACAGTCAGGAAAACCATATCTAGCCCCACACCTAAAAGACTGGCCCACTATGGCCCGATGTGATCTAGTTACAGAATTTTAAGATATCTCTTCATTTGGTAAAAAAGGACCAGCTATGATCCACACAGCTGCACCACTACAGACAGAAAGCTCACATTTTAGACAGACTGTCTGATTTCGAAAAGGAGGATGTTGCATCCGGAAACTCAGGCAGAATTGCCCTGATGGAGTCTCTCGTAGTCACATGGAATTTCAGGGAGAACCACAAGCACAGCACTCTGCTGGGCATTATTTACCTCCAATACAGCAGTAACAGATCTACCAGTGGCATGCTAAGCATAAATTTGCACTCATACAAGAAATATTAACTACACTCTTCTGAAAGTTGCAGAAGATGTGGCGTAGGACCCAAACTACAACTGCCTCACTGTGGTGAGCCGTGATTTGTCATTTTTTTTAACAAAACACAGTACTGTGGGTATTCAGTGTTTCTCCCTATATGTCTAACAGAAACTCATTTAGCTGTACATCTATTCCACAACCCTAAAACCACTAAGATAAAATGCACTAAGCATTGCATGTTTAGAAATACCAGTTTTTAAGAACTGAAGAGGCTGAATTTAATGTACGTTTGGATGAAAATTAAGGAAAGGAAACACAAGCCTCCAATTATTCTGCAATAAGAAAGGCTATACTTTTATTCCCTTTGTTGAAGAGACTCAGGAAAGCGTTACTATAAAAAAGTGTTGAAATGAAAAGGAAATGGCATTTAAAACAGTTTCACTTCCTACTTAGGGTAGACATGAGAGCAGGAGGAGCAAGCATGTAGGAAGGAGAGTGCTTGAAGAAAAGAATAAAAGCACAGTAGCTGGTATGTCTCTGCTATAACATTATCAGCCTGCTGAGAGCAATTACAATAGCACAGACAGCACTTGCTTTATTGTGACCTTACCGAATTAAATCTCAGGAAAAAACTCTGAGATTCAGCAGGGAATTTATTAGAAAATTTTAATGCCAACTTAAATTTGATCCAAAGGCCTCAGTATTAAAGGTCATATCCATTACTATACTGTAGGAAACCTTGGACCTTTCTGTTCTTATGTTCCACCCTTTCCCAATTTTGTTTTCTTTCGTAAGAGTAGGTCAGGCTCTCCTCTCAGCTTCACAGCACTCTGTATTAGAGGTACAAGACTGCTATTTACATTTTAAAAAGCCTTACCCAGCAAGTCAAATAAAGAACTTAAAAACAAAAAAGTTAAAAACAAAAAACCAAAATCAAGCAGCACTGATGAAACTAATGCACTATGCAAGCTGGATTTAACTATCTTATATGGATTTTAAAAATATGTGACCTGATCTAGAGCGAAGTATCTGTCACTGCTTCCAGATCAGCTGTCCTCCTGTCAGGAGGGCTAGGTATGAACTGACTACTGACTTGTACACAATACCATAAGTCATGTAGCATTTTTAAAAAATAAATTCTTAACTGTAGACTGTTACAAACATTTGAAATTAGAAGTACCATCACTGAATTCTGATCAGCTGAGCTTCACTGCTCTAGCAGAAAGTGTCCCTGCCCATGGCAAGGGGCTTGGATTGGAACTAGATGATCTTTAAGGTCCCTTCAAACCCAAACTATTCTGTGATTCTGTGAAAGGCTTCTTGTTTGTATGTGGCAATGGTTTCTGGATACTTCCTAAGCCCCATCACTGCTCTACCCAAAGCTTTCAGCTTTACAACAGGAGATGCATATGCTAGGCACCTGTGAAAAATATAAAGTGCACTGTGAAGCTCCACAGTGCTCTTCAGCTTCCCTGAAGGAAGTATTCCCCACAGATTTGCAGCATAAAGTTACTCTCCTTTTAGTTGAAGATTTAGGAAAGAATAGAATAACAGATGGCCTGTACTTTACCAAAAGATGAAAAAGACCACAAGTTCTACTTCTACACTGTCTTGATCTTATTCAAATGTGAAACTGTAATAGGGGGAAAAAGCTCATGTTCTTGAATCTTTAAATAATTTTGTAGCTTACATTCTTGCGACTTCCAGAGTACCCTGAGCTCTCAAGCACCCATATTAGTCAGCATAAACATGTGAACACAAGTCCAGATACTTGTTTCAATCTGCTCAGCCACGCTTTGGACAAAAGACCTCTCTCTTTTCAGCCCATGAGAATATACATCATGGATATTCATTACACTCCTTACTTTCTCAGTAGCCCCAGCATGCACTCAATGTAGGATGCATGAGAAAAGGAAGAAGGTTGAAACACAAGTTTCCTGTACCAGGCCCATTTATATTTGAAAACACATCCCACCTGATGATCTGGTAGCAGCTATTCTAGTCTTTCTCCAAAGTACCGGAAAACCTGACAACTGAACTAGTTTTACTTACAGTTCAGGCTATGATGGCATTAAATATATTTGTGGAGGACAGTGAATAAAAATATGTTTTTCTGAACTCTATACATACAAGATTTTACGTTCTTCATGCTAACAGCCGGTGGCGAGGTTTTGGTAGAGGAGAGACTACAGGAGTAGCTTCTTTAAGAAGGTGCCAGAAGCTTCCTGCAGTGTCTGAGAGAGCCAATGCCAGCTGGCTCCAAGAGAGACTTGCCACTGGTCAAGGTCAGCAGCAGTGGTAGTGCCTTTGCGATATTTAAGAAGGAGGAGGAAAAAGAAAGAAAACCTGCACAATTGCATCCAGGAGAAAGGAATCAGAGTATGTGAGATGAACAGCCCTGCAGACACCAGGTCAGTGCAGAAGGAAGCGCAAGAGGTGCTACAGGCACTGGTGCTGAGACTCCCTTGCAGCCTGGGGTGCAGACCATGGTGAAGCAGCTGTGCCTCTGCAGCCCAGGAAGGTCCATGGCAGAGCAGAGATCCTCCTGCAGCCTGTGGAGGACCCCACACCAGAGCAGGTGGATGCCTGAAGGACACTGGGACCCCATGGGAAGCACTAGAGCAGGCTCCTGTCAGGACCTCTGGACTAGTGGAGAGGAGCAGGTTTGCTGGCAGGATTTGTGACCCTATGAGGAACACATGCTGGAGCAGTCTGTTCCTGATGGACTGCACCCCATGGGAATGGCTCACACTGGAGAAGTTCATAAAAGACTGTCTCCTGCAGGAGAGACCTCACGGTGAAGCAGGGGAAGAGTGTGAGGAGTCCCCTTTGAGGAGAAGGGAGCAGCAAGGACGATGTATGATGAACTGACCGCAGCCAGCATTTTCCAGCCTCTACACCAAGGAGGTAGAGAAAATTGAGAGTAATTTTAAGCTGGGGAAGAAGGGAGGATTGGAAGGAAGCTGTTTTTAAGATTTAGTTTTATTTTTCATTACCCTTCTCTGATTTGATTGGTAATAAATTACACTAATTTCTCCAAGATTAGTCTGGTTTGCCCACGAGCGTAATTGGTGAGTGATCTCTCCTTGACTTATTTTAACTCAGAAACCTTTCATTGTATTTTCTCTCCCTGTCTAGCTGAGGAGATACAGCAGCTTTTGTGGGCACCTGGTGTCCGGTCAGGGTCAACCCACCGCACAGCTACACTACATTTAGTTTCATACACATCTCAAGTATCTCAGTAAGTTTGAAACCAAAAGCGCAAATAAAACTTAAATGCCGCTGAAAGGTCACTGCTTCTTAAAGACTTGTGTTCGTTCACACATTCATACACTGACCCAAGTTTACCTTTCTAGACATGGATGCGAACAACCTCTAGCTCAGAAACCATACAGCAGTGTCTGGGCTGACGTGACATACCAGCTGCACCCCAGGTTGTCTGCTTTTGAAACTAAATATCACTTAGTCACACAAGCGACCTACTGCAAAGTCCTCTACGTGCAACATGAAGGTACTTAATTTGCCATGCTAAAGAAAGTGCAAATGGATTTGTCTTGTGAATTGCTTTACCCTTCAAAAGAGACTGATGACACACACTTGCTTTAAATGCAATTTGATTTGGTAACTACTGTAATTTTGTTTAATAGCTGTTTCTTATCAGTCTGGTCTCGTTCAAAAAAGGAGGGAGAGGTTTAATTTATGACTTATGACATTTGCAAGAAGTCAACAAAATGGCTGCTAGACTAAACTGGAATATTTAGTACTTAGTCTTTTCAAATAAAAACCAGCCTTGATCCTCCTGGTGTTCACACTGGTTTTCGCTTACCTAGAAAACAGCATCAACTTCTAAGTCTTTCTTCACTGCTCATTAGGCATGGTTTTTAGTTCTTACACTGTCTTTGATGCAGCTCATAAAATACAGTAAGACTGACACAATGTGGTCAGCACCTTGCCAGCTTTCTGTCTGTGCAGATTTCCTTCTTCAGAATACTGCTCCTTGGGTTTAAAGGGGACAGAGAAGAGAGCAAGGTAGATGATGAAGATCTTCTGAGACAGACAGTGTTGTAAGACTTGGACTATCATGCCTTAATTCCTGCTGTAAGGGTATTTTGTGAACCTGGGCAAATAATTTGATTCCCTGTGCACCCACGTCTTTAAATATATGCTTATATTTAAACAGAGCTAGCCTTCTTCATTTTTACCTCAATACCTCAAGGACATTGGTGAAATACACCATCAAAATCAGGATGCCTTGATCTCCAACAGCTCACTGCTACTTCTGCAGAGGAGCAGTAGAACTGGTAATTCTCTCTGTCCTCTGTCTTGACTGTACAGCTGAGAGAATGGCAAAAGTCCCAGCCCTGACAAGTCCCTGGGGATGACACAACAAATGTATGAGTACTGTCATAGTCACAAAATTATTAGTAATAAAACAAGCAGTTTGAAAAGACTTACTCCCCTTTTTTCCCCATAAAGCATATCCTACATGTTTTAAAGGTATGTTACTGTCAATGGGCCAGTTCTGCAGTATTATTTGACAGCATGACTTTGCATACCAATTTTTTTCTCCTCCTCCCCCATGAGTATACATACATCATTTTGAAAGCAATTTATAACATGTCAAAGTGCTTAAGGAGACTCTTAAAAATCTAATGTATGAAGTTAACCATTGGCATGATTTATTATTGAAGTTCCACAGTTATAACTTGACAATTAAGAAATATTGATAAATGTAAACACATTATTGATGTCAATTAAAAAGCACAAGATTGATTAACCTCCCAGAGGTATACTGGCATGAGCAGTTAGAGCGTAATCACTCCCACTAAGTATTCACTACTGACAAATGTGCATAGAAATTAGACTTCTGTGAGACAAGAAATATTTTAATTTAAAATTAAGATAATTTGAACACAGAACCAAAGTACTGGGTCAACAACAATACCAAGAGATTTACAAACAAGAACTGTATTAATGTGAAAGGCTATGTGATTAGGTCACATAATGCTCTCATTAACCACACACTTGGGCAAAAATATGGTTAAGAATTATCAAAGCAACTGCTCAGCAAGTCAATTATGCTCACAGAAGAAAAACTATGAATGTATTATTTAGCCACTACACTGCAATATTCATAACTGCCTTGATGAGGGACAGGACCTTGTTTTTACAGCATAAACAGCAGATCTTTGTTTTAAACTATGCATTTATGCATTTTCTACTGGTGACAAAATTATAAAGGTGAGTTCAAAATTCTGCTTAGTAATGGTTCACTTCCTGCCAAGCAAACAGCCTAGGAAGGATGTTCAGGCAGCACATACTTCAGAGGAGAAACATGTATCTGACATATCCCAGAAAGCATAACAACAGGAATCAGTCAAACTGTGATTTAAATGTGACTGGAAGAGTTTGGGCTCCTTCCTTCTCCTTCTTTTTACTTGCTTTGTGAATTAATGTACTGGCATAATCACTGGCCTGTCACGAAGATGAAGGGCACTGCAGCTATAGCTCTTAATGGCCAAAAAAAACCCAGGCTCACCTCAGAAAGCACAAAGCTAAAGACAGCAGCAATGCACCAAGTACCAAGGAGACTGCGTAAACACTAATTAAACTTCACTCTACACTCTTGTCTGGAAAACAGCTTTCCCTGCCTAAACTTCCAAGGGCCTGATCAGACATGCTGCTATTAGAGTCTAGCAAGTTCCTTCCCTAAGCTTGGCCTTCATCACGACTTCATGGATCAAACACATTTCCCTCAAATACAAGCAGCTTACTACAGAGACACTAGAGAGAATATGAATTACTGCAAAAAAGATCAAATTGTAAAATAACACATCAGTGATAAAGCTTCTTTGCTTGAAAGAGCTTTTATGTGAAGGCCACATATATGTTTATTGTCAAAATAAAAGTAGATCACTGTGCATTTACCTGGTTGCAAATTTAGTCAAATGGTATTGGTGACAGAGACCCTGTTTGGTGCTATGATAACCCACAGGGATATTCAGTGGAATTCCAGAAGATTACAATAAATGCAGACATACCAGACACAAAGGAACACGAAGAGTTCTTTTTTTTTTTTTCAAGTAACTGTTTTTTTCAGGGTTTTGTTAAATGACAGTGAATGTTGGTGCATTATATAAACAGCTTTCATTTTGACAAGCAATTTTAAAATAAGAAGGCAAGTGTCACCTTTGAAACTGGAAAAATGGAAAAGTTTTAGTGACAAACAACAGAAGAAGGACGAAGATAATAAGATGGGGAAATATGAAGCAGTCATGAAACCAGATTTTTGGAGCAAATAAGGCAAATGGAGCTCTTTGCAGACCGCCCTTATCTTGAGAATGAAAAAAAAAAGTAAGTTTTTCCAAGTCTAAAAAACTATCTGTGAAAGAAATTAAAAAAGGCATCTGATTTATAGTGGCAGGGGAAAATTTTAAAACATATTTTCAGTGTGCTGTGGGGAGAAGCAATGTTCATCTGAAGGGTCAGAAAAGAATGCAAGTAGCTTAAGGAGGGGCTAAAAAGCCTCCTCTTCCCTCTGTTAGCTGTAAATGGAAAAACTGAAATTGTAAAATGCTGAGAGACTGATTATTGAGCATGAGGGGTGGGGGGAAATGTCATTTAAAAAACCCACTGTACCACAGCTATGGGACCAGGTGACTTGTCAGATGGTGAGGGTGCCAACACCAACCTTGTCATCCTGAATTACAGACTGCAGCTCAAGGGCAGCAGAAAACAGTCGTGGGGATCAGAGGCACCAGACAAATGTGCCAAAGCTCCTCCTGGAGTGAAGTGTGCCTGCTCAGATGCAGTGCCAATGAATCTGACAGCGTCTCCTTCCAATAAGCAGTACAAAATCAGGATGGAAAGTTTTCACACCAAGGAAAAAAGAAATAAAACTACAACAGATAAAGAGCAATCAAAAAACAGTGAGAGATCAAGAGATCATTGTTTTAATAACAGCACTTTTGTCTCTCTCCCTTTTTCAGAAGTCCTCGAAACAACAATCTCTCTAATTTCCTCAAGGTCTAGCTGTACTTAAAACTGGTTTACCCCTGAGAAGGGACTCTTGCAAGAGATCAATATTCTAATGTGAATGTAAGTCACAATACATACGCAAGGCTTTAATGAGGTTATACTTTTCATAAATAACACGCAAGATTGCCATACTTCTCCTTTTCCTATTCAGTAAAAAAGAGAACCTCCACAAACGTTCTGCTCTGCAGCAGACATCACACAGCAAGAAAGACAAGAAGTTGCTCAAAGGTTAATACACTTTACTGCGAGAAACTCAATCTTCAAACCCTCCGTCAATGGGCACCGCTGCAAACCAGACTGACAAGCATCAAAACAAGATCACACAGTCAGATTAGAAACACAGCAGAAGTCATTTGAGCTGTGATCAAAAGTACAGCACTTATTTCTACTTTCCCTCTCTTGACAGTATTTTTTATTTGTACTAAGACACACACACACACACACTTGCCGTTACCTCATTTGGAAAAGCCTCCTTGAAGTTTTGTTGCAACAACCACCCCTAAGAGCCATATCCATTTACACCCTGGGCTGAAGCCCTTGAGACACCAAGCACAGCAAAGCAGAAAGCACAAATGGGCAAATGGCAGAGGGACACATCTGCCTGAAAATGTGATCCTTCCTTTCTTCTGGAGCTTTCTTCAGCACAGAATGGTTAGTGCTCCTAACTGTTTCAAGGAGCTACTGACCAGCTAGGCTGATAAAACTTACTCTTTTCCATGTGGAAGTTTATATCCAGCATTTGCTTTATTGGATGTGACACACTGCCAGGCCAAATTGCTCACTGGAAAGTAAGTCCTTCTCCTGTCCTTCAGACAGCCCTCATCTATGCATAACACCAGGTGCTCACAGCTCTGGATGTATTATATAACTACTGTTACTATTTATGATAAGGCCTCAACCTCACTGGATTAGCCATTAAATACATGCAACAAAAATAATGACAGTTCTTTATGACAGATAATTACAGTATTTTAAATGCACTGGCCAACACTCAGCAGTCTTTATTTTTAGGAAAGGTTACTGCATACATCAAATGCTGTGTTTTACCCTAAGCTCTTACATCAGAAAGACAAAGCCTCATTCTATCTCTGAATTGCCTCTGCTGACAGCCTAAAGGTTACTTTCAATGCACAGTCTACTTTGGAATTTAATACTGCAGACAGAACCTGCCACTGTTAGTTTAGTCAGCAGAATGAACAGCAGCAAATCACTTGTGAAAACACAATCTTGTTCTCCATCAGGAGAGTTAAATGAAAGCCTAAGGAGTAACACTGCTCTGGAGACTCACACAGGTGTGACCTGGAGAGCCATGCCACCCGAAGACGAGTAAAATGTCTTTTACACTTCCTGCACCCTCAGATGCCAGAAATTAAGCTGATATGACAGCTCTGGGCTTTTGGCATCTGTTCCAACGTTGCACATCTCCAAAGCTAGCCTATATGCCAAGATGAAAAAGGTATTTGGAAAATCTGGCCAAAGCAGACCTTACTGCTAACAAGTTCTGTGAAAGCGCAAGTTCTGATTCAGTTGGGTTTCTGTTTAAATTTATCAAATCTTTTTCAAAGTCAGTCCTACAACACCTTTTTCTTTGTTCCTCCTCCTTTTCAACCCCCCAAACCTTATGGATATTTACTGTACATAAAATGTATTTACTCTCCTACTGAAATACAAAACCAGTATAGCTTTGAATTTACTGCTTCCCACTTCCAATTCCAAGCTTTCTATTGTGTTCTGAGAGACAGGTATTATACATCCCATATTGCACATTCCTTCACCTGCATCTGTGTCTCTTTCTAAGTCAAGAACATTGGATTTTAATATATGTTAAGGATTTCCGTTGCTTTCTTAATCATATTCTTCCTGGAAGGTTACTGTTATTAGGTATTTGCAGTTTTCAAACCACATGTAAAGTAAATGCAACTTGAACATAACAAAAGAATTTAAACGACCTCAAGGAAAAGAAACTATCTAAAAATATCACCTCAAAGAGCTTTGAAATTAAAAAAAATATTAAATTTAAAAACCCCAACAAACACAGGAAAATGCCCCCAGTGGCTTCTGAACCCTAAGTCAGCTGATTTGAAATCAGTCTGTGGCTTTGCCACAAGCTTCCAGCATAATTTTGGTAATTGCCAGTAAGGAACCAAGCAAGTGAGAACTCATGATGTGGTAAAGCAATTAAAAACTGACTACCAGTACCGCAACAGGCTAGGAGCAAGAGAAATGCAAGAGGCTCATGCCAAACATTTTCTACATTCTAGCTGCCAATCCAAGGATTTAGAAGTGTATAGGTAGTTCATGGATACCGTGCAGTGACTTGATAAAACTGTTTTACCAGGATATTTGTCCATTGTTTGATTATGCCATTCACCTCCCGCTCTTCTACTGTGAATGAGACATTTGAAAAGTTTACTGTGTCAACACTTGCTTTAAGTATAGCTAAATTGCTCGAGAGGTAAGAAAAGTTCTCCGGGTAATGTCAGCTCTATCCTGGCTGGAAAATGATGTCCAACTGAAATAAATAAAAATACATGACACAAGTGAAAACCCCAGCAAACTTCCAAGGACAATCTTCTTACACAAGAAATGTAAGTCTACAATTTTGTGGTAGAAAAATACATATTTTTGTAGAGAAATGGGTATTTGCCATTGTGAAGCTGGAAAAAAAAAAGAGATAAAATTCAAGGAGCTTCTTTAGAAAGGCAGTAAATTAATCCGTGATTTTAAAACTTCCTTGCCCTGACAAGCTTGATAAGAAAAAACCATATTAGAGCTCCAAAAGAATTGTCTGCCAGCAGGAAAACATGACTTGCCAATACTATACACATTCCTGAACAGTAGCATGGTGCTGCCCCTTGTGCTCAAAGAGCTCTTCCAGCTGTTCTTTCCTCTTGGCCCCAGTACTGCTGCCAACATAATGAAATACATTACACTGTATTTTGCAACTTTCTTACATATTCATAAAAATTAGACGTAAATACGATCTG
Organism: Cnemophilus loriae; assembly: GCA_013397755.1. Taxonomy (NCBI): domain Eukaryota; kingdom Metazoa; phylum Chordata; class Aves; order Passeriformes; family Corvidae; genus Cnemophilus; species Cnemophilus loriae. Next base: position 2,179,775 of record VZTF01004108.1, on the reverse strand, counting down.
TAGCCTGAAACTAATACTAACAAGAGTTTTCAAAATGAACATTCTCCTGCAAAGGGCATCCAGCCTGCCATGTTCTGCAGTATAAATACAACTTGTTCAGAAGCCCAGAACATTTCTTAAAGTTAGGTAAGTTCCTTCAGCTAGTCAATTCCAATGTCGTAAACTCATAATTGTGTAAATTGGTACCAGTCCTCCAAATACTCAACAAAATGCGTTCAGTCCAGAAGTACATACACCTTGACAATTACTAATTTAGGAATATTTGCTGCTCAGAGGATGAGCAGTCAATTCAAAGCAAGCACAGTAAACTAGGGTAGTGCTTCTACCTTTCTTTTTTTATAGTAACTACAATTGATTGCTTGTCTTGCTAATATTTATTAAACATGCTTTAATATTTATGTTATTTTGATTAACAGAAAGTTTCCTTATGGCTATATTGTCATCAGTTCATAATAATTTGAGTGCTGTATTAGTACATTGATTCAGTTTAATTTCCACTTCCATTCAAGTGTTACTCAAATTCACAATATTGCCAAGGTAACATACTGCTAATGAACACCTCAAGAAGGCACAGTAGCTGGCTACACACAGCTGCACTGGCAACTTGGCTTGCTGAAAAATAAAAGATCCAGAAGAATTGTTCTTATTTTGCACAAGCTTCAGAACAAGACCATACTAGTAATTTTGACTATGCAGAAACATAAGAATATGAGACCAAAATCTTGCACTACGTATGATGTGGGCTTTTATCAAGGCATAGTCATGAAGTATTTCATTAAAAGAAATGGACCAAAAAAATATCCGACTTACTAGAAGCATCGGATATTTCAAGGATTAGAATGTACTTTACAACATGCTGCAAACATGAAAAATGCTGCAAACATGAAAAACGCTGCAAGTACTCAGTATTTATCATTATCAGTGGAACCTTTCTAATTGAGGTCTCATGCTTAAACACCACATTCCTTCGTTCTATACATCCGAAGTGAACAGTAAGAGAGGTCAAGCCTGAGGAAAAACAACTCAGACTCAAAAGAAAAGTTTATCTGTTCCCTTAAAAAACACAGATGACCAGCCAGCTGTAAAGGAAGCAGATCCACATGTCCCAACTGTCTGAGCGCTCATGGTGCATCTCTTATGTCCCTGACCAAGGTTTGTGTAAACCAGGATTCTCATCAGTTTGGATGAGAAAGCACTACAGAGGAATATGTAAGAATGAGATATCCTATAAACTAAAACAAGGCTTTAATCAGAGAACACAGGTCTACTATAGCTTTTGAACTTCACTATTATATTTTCAGTTCAAAACCTGAGAGACAGCATGGCATAAAGGAAACTTCAAAACACTCAGTATTAGGCAATCTTCAAAGTGGCTTTTATAAATCTTAAATTTTAGCAGCAGCAGTACATTTCAGTGCAAATTCTCCTACCACCAACATACTGCAATAGTAATAGAAACTCACAAATGAAATCATATTGGCATACCTGGGGAATGGCCGTTATGACAATCCTCAAACAACTTCAAGACTTCGCCTCAAAACTTTTTAAAACTTTCTATTTCAAACTTACTTGTGACAATGCATTTCTCACAATACCCTTCTCTACAGGAAAGACATCACAAAATTTTGTTGTTTACACAGTAAACACACACACACACACACACACGAAAATCTTTACCAACAACGTTGAAAATGAGTTGTTCCTTCCTTTAGCCAGGCTATTATAAAACCGAAACCAATAACAAGCAGAGGAGGACTAAGGTGGAGATTAATGTTCCTCCATGCTTTTCAGCATTATAAAGCTACTTTTATAACACTCAAGCAAATTGTACAGTGACTGACATGAACAAAATGACAGTAATCTGTCACTGCTTCACATTTCCCACTAGGCTGATTCAAATAGTTATTTATGAACCTTACACTTCAATGGTCACTTTGATGACTAAACCATAAATTAGAATGTAAAGTGAATATAAATTTGATTTGAGAGTAACAACAAATTGTCAGCAAAGAGGGATATTATTTAATTCCTACTGACATACTAGGAAAAAGTCAGCAATACCAAGATGAACCACATCATAATAAACCCCAAACTTAGCAAAAAACTGTATGCTAGATCTCATGTTTGCTTCAGTGCTTCTGCATTTAAAAATAAAAGCAGTTTATATTATGCTTGGCTAGTTTTAAATATAAAGTCTTAATAATGTCAGATGACTTCATTACTTAGATCTTCAATTAAACAGAGAGGAAGAATGAATTTTTATCTACAGAGCATGATGAAATTTGACAGCAAGTAAATATTAATATGAACTTAGATGCTCGGGTTTTTAATAGCCCTGATGAAAAGCTTTTAAGATGGTGTTGCTATTTTTACATTTATCTCTTGCTTTACAGATGGAAGTGAGACGACACCGAAACATAACAGAAGTTCTGCAAAGCACAACCATTCTCAATTTTTTAGGAAAAAAAAGTCTTCATTACCCAAACAATCAACTCTCGCAGGGATGCATGTCAAAAAATTATCTTGATAAAACAATTTTCTTCTATCTGATTATTTTTTCTTAAAACGTCCCATTGCCTATTATGTTACTGTATAATAACATTTATTATCCATCACTCTTGAAAACATGTAAGATAAACCCTTCCAAAAGTGAATGCAGCATGATTGTACCTTGTCTGGAAAATGCCTAGAAGTGCAACATTAAAGACATATTTCAACATAAGTTTCACTGTCTTAGCAGTATTAAAAATGGGAAGTTGTGTCAGTGCCTCTAATATTCCTTGCTTTTCAAGTATATTTTCCCTGAAATTCTTACATGGAATGTTAATGATTCAATTTAAAACCAACTTTAGCAATTTGGCTTTTCGCATTGGAGAAGCCCCTTAAATAGCTGACGTTTGAAACAATCACGCAAAACCCTGCAGGCTTAGCAATAACTGAGGCCATTCTGAATTATTCTGGTATGTCCCAGTGACACAGTAACAAATGCAAAATAGAAAGATACTGGCTGATGCTGAGGGACAATCTTTAGGCTAAAAGAAAACTTCATAAAAGGTGCAAGGCAAGAACCCTACTCTAGACAAGAGTCCAGCCTGTCAGGAGTCTGTTTTAGAGAAATAATATCTTTTTTTCAGGTCTACAGAAACAAGGTAATCTGAGTTTACACAAGACTTAGAGAGGAAAGAGGAGTTTTATTTTAAAATCTGTCCCAGACCTATTAGGACTCAGATCATTATCTGCTGAGAAAAAAGTTGGAAGGTTTTACTTAGCAAGACTTTATCTTAAGCAAGAATTAAAAGCACTGAAAATGCCAATTATCACCTATAAATCTGAGAAAAAACACCCCAACATTCAAATATAATTGCATTGGAACAATCCAATCCAAACTGCTTCTCTGAGAAACACTTAAAATAAAAAAATAGCAGTGTTTGGGTTAAAAAAAGACAGCAAAACTATGGTAGCACAAAACAACACCTGTTCCTGGGAGAAGAAAATAAAAAAAAATTAACTTGCATCTAATGTATATTAAGTATTCACACTTAATTGTGAAATCAAAGGGCCCAGCTCCCTACTAAAATAAAAATCCATCTAACTGACCTGCTGGTTGTTTGAAGATGCATATTAAAACAAATTAAAAAATTAAAACATGGAGAAGCAGGTGCACACATTCATTCAGTGTTTAATAGAAGTACTACTGAGCTTTGACTGGTGTCAGCAAGCGCAGATTTTGCAAGGAGCAACAGCTTAAACCCTGCAAGTGCCCACAGAGAGTTCAGGCATAGAAACTTGCTTTCTTTCAATTTTTAGCAGTCACTGTAGATAGAAAGCGGGTACGAATGAGCAATTAAAAAGTATCTAAAGTTCAACCAAGTCCGTTTCATGTCCTAGTAACATGGCCCCTAGTGGAAGGAACAGAGATGCTATAAATTCTACTCAGACAAGGTTGAAAAAAAATATTGCCAGTGACTCAAATTTTCCAAAGAAAAATCTATCACCCTGTTTGGACACATTTAGCCAGCATTTACTTAATTCGCTTCAGGATTTTCTCATTCTGTTACTATCCTAACACTGTATCTGGAGATGGGAAAAAACAAACACAGAAGAAAGTGAGGCTTGGATTTAGAGAGAGTGTCACAGCCACCCTTGCGGTCCTACATTGGAAGGAAGAACAAACTCAGACAAAAACTGATGTTCATTTAGACATGTTTTGAGCAAGGATCTATTTTTCCCATCTCTAGTGGCATAAGCCAGTTAAATGAGTAGTGGACAACTCCTATAAAAAATGAGTGGAAATAAACATACCTGCCGTCGAATAACCTCTAGGTTTGCTTTGGCTTTATTCAGTAGTTCTTCTATTTTTTCAGAATCTTCTATGTTCTTGTTTTCTCTAAAGGCATCTCTTATCCTTCTGACAGCATATGTTCTAAACACAAACAATAAGAAGACATGTACTCATAGATGTGCCGGGATTTATGACATTTCATCATTCTTTAAAACCTGCTGATATAAAAAATAAAATGCACACACACACCGATACATATTGAAAAAAAATACTTTGCTCAGTTTTAGACATGTATCTTTTTATCCAGGGTTTTATCTTGCCCGAGTTGAAGTAGTGACCAGATCCTTTAATTTTAAAAAAAGTAGTTCTATTGGAGGTTACTGTAGAAAAATTTCATATTTCAAGTATCAGTCCAGTCCTTACGGCTTGTTATTACTGAAACCATACTGCTGGATGCCCAGCATGGACACTGCAAAACTTAAAAATGTAACAAAAAGGCTAAGAACCAGAAAATCATTCCCCAGACTATTCTGAATCAGTATTATTAATTATTCTTAATCTGCATATTCTAAAGGTCATTGAGCTAAACAGTAAATACAATATACACTTCTACTACTAGATGCAAAGTTGTAATCTAGAAGTCAACAAAGGTTGACTGATGGACCAATCAACACAAAAAGGGCTCCTTCCCTGTCACCCTTCTCCTCTCCTGACAAGCTGTATTTCACCCCCAGTCCAACACCTCCTCATCTATTTCCCCTCTAAGAAGCAATAATGGGACATGATTTCTGCAAGCTGGAAGAGTTTATGATCTCTGCTTCCAGAGAGTAAGGTCCAAAGCTGCAGCTTTCTCCAAATCCTGCCCTTTCTTTCCAACACAGTGAAGAACTTTTCACAGTCTGTAGTGTACTGTCATCCTCCCTTCCCTCCCCCTGCCCAAGCAGGGCCAGTTTCCATATTAAAATAAATTTTTCAGACTGAGCAGTGCATACTTTCATTACATGGGTCCTTGGGAGGGGCTGGAGAAATGCACTAAACTGATCTTGCCCATCTATCTTCACAGTGTTCCAATTCTGTACCACCATATCACATCAGTATCACTTTTGCTACAGAAAGTAAAACCCTACGTGTGGCACTGGAAAGAAACAAAAGGCTGCAAAAACCCCTCACAATTAGTTTAATATTTCAACAACCCTTTTGAATCTTGTGTAAAAGTGGAACACAAGAGACAAAATTGTCTGAAACACTATCATAAGAAATCCAAGGACAAGATTGAAAAATAAAATTACTGGGAGAGGAGACTGAGGAGAGAGGAAGAAGAGGAAAGATGAATAGCCAGTGGCACTCCGTTCCATTAGATGGTGCTGTCCAGCTCCTAATGCAACTTTCACCACCCAAGCAGCGTATTTTGTCTTTGAGCTCATAAATAATACATTTCAATCACAGGAATCAGGATGGTTGTGGAGTGCCACTCTGCCGCCGCACTCTGGCAGATGGTGCGTGCTTTTAATTAGGGCCTGTTCACCTATAATGTGACACTGGGGTGCGTGAGGGAGTGAGCGAGTGTGTGTTTGGATGTGTGAAGTTAATAGAATGTATTAAATATGGAAGCTCAATCTCATCTGCAGCTGTTGTCCTAGCAAGACATGAAGGAGAAGCTGATTATTTCTTCTACAAAAGAAACAACCCCAAATCATTAATATATAGTGTAATTCTGTTGCTTGATAATGGATAGATTTCACATCACCCTATATACATATGTAGGGTTAAACTGTGCAAAACATACAATACTTTATGAAAGAAAAGACAGGTTTCCAAGAGATACAACGACTAAGATATATATATTTGCTTAAAAGAAAAAACAACAACAACAGCAAGTATCTATTAGTGGGTACGAGCCTTTCAAAATGCAATACAAATGAGTAAATGCTATCTACATAAAAAAGATAGATGGGACAAAACCAAATTTTTGTTCAGTACAACACCTACAGATTGGAGGAGGTTTTTTGTTTTCTTTTGTACATATGGTATGTTAATTGTTCCATTTTCTCCCTCTTCCTCTAATTACACCCAACAGTTGTTGAGAAAGAAAAGATATGTACATAGAAAACAGACTAATTTTTACCTATAATCAAAAAGTTGCACTGTTTTCACCTTCTACAATTTTTTAAACCTTTATGAGTGCTAACACCCAAAGGAAGTTATTTTACATAGGCTTTAACACAATTCTACAGCTAAATCCATATATCTCTAAACACACTTCAAAGACTAGCTCTATAGCCTAGCACTACTCTTTACCAAAGTTACACTGAAATTCAACGTATCACTTAAAATAAGGATGAGCTCAATTCAAAGCTCAAACCCAATACTATAATGACTGTAAAATATCCTTTCTTCCCCATTGAGAGGTGCCAGGGAAATATTTTACCAACATTCAAATTCTCTAAAATTATGTAAAAAGTGCTAAGTCAAGATATAAACAAACTGGAAGGCTTTTTTTTTTTTGTATGTGTGTGTTTTTTTCTTTTAAACAACAGTGGTGAGCATTGTCAATTCAGCACCTCAACACTCTATATTTCAACAGTTTCTGAACTGAGAATGCATTAAAAGCTAGAACTACCACAGGAAAGGCAATAGTGCTTCAAGTCTATGAAAAACTAAGCCCTTCTGAAAGTACAGTAGTGTGTGCAAGCAACACATAGTAAAGACACACATGTATGAGAATAACCTGCTCATTCAGACATGTATCTGTTGGGATTTTTTTTATAGAGCACTGCTCCAGAGATCTTCTGGTTGATGAACAGACTGGTCTGCTAATCAGCTGCTCTAATGGAATGTATTTTCAATTCAATGAACATAACACACCAAACCCAAACCTATACCATTCGAAGGCACACCTAGAAATGCCAGTGGGAGCGAATGCATGGTTGTCTTCACAAAACTTTACAACATTATCCTAAAAGAAGCACTATCTGCAGACAGTGTGAGAGCTGAAAAGCAGACTGGCAAGTGAAGTGATGGCTGTACCTTATGGATAATTATTTACCCAAAGGGGCACAAAGGAACCGCAACAAGTTTAAGCCAATGTGAAGAGGAGCTGTTGCAATTTTGCCTCCCTGGCAGGCACAAACCCTTCCTCTGCCCCCTTTAGACCAGCACAGTCAGTCCGATATTTGGCCCCAGCTGCGCCAGTCCAACTTGGGAAATTGACAGAAGGCCAACTTACTACAAGAGTTAACTTCATTTTTTGTTGTTTTGGGCTTTTTTTCCAGATTAGTGAGCTTTATCAGCTCTCCATGGAACTGGATGAGCATCAGCACTGAGGAGGAGGGAATACAGCAGCACTGATTTTGATGGATAGAGTTTGCAATTGATCCCATTCAGAAAGGCCAAGCAAGTCACACAAACAAAGGGCACCTTGCAGTGAGAAGGTGACAAGCTAACTCTCCAGAGAAACAGAATAGGAAACCAATTTTGGATACAGTACACTCAAAGACCTCATATAGACCCGTGGGAAAAGTCTAGTTCCTAATGCAGTAGTATTCATTACGAAACATCATTTACATTAAGTCTTAAACTACATTTCGCAACTCATTATTTTTCTTACCTATTCTTTGAAAACAGATATTGAAAAATGGCAGAAAGATGCAACATGGTATTTTGCTTTTATCATCCAAGTGCACTGAAATTTGAATAGAGAACACCTTTGATTTTATCTTCTGCGAAGACTTTTCCAGTGACCTACTGACAGCAGGACCCAAGCAAAACTGTACAGTTGAATGTATTCATTCAGCGCTGTCATACATATGCACATTAAAAACACCTTTTGTGATCCCTACTTATGTGCATCTGTCACACAGTTAACTCCCAATTAAACCAAAGGAATGTCCTTGATGGGCAGTAGACTTGGTGCGATGGCTTCAGACCAAAGCCACCGCAGGTGGATGGCTACACAAGGCAACAGATGCACATTAGCAGAAAACAGAAAGAGTGGCTCGGGGTTAATACAAGAACAAGGCCAGGGCCAAAACATTACCACAGACTCTCAGGCAATGGACACTACCTGCTAATGTTAAGAGGCTACCGTGCTGCCAAATAATAGTAAAAACTAAAGAGAAAGCAGTCTTTGGCCCAATACCCTACCTTCAAAGGGTTCCTCTCTTTTCTTCCCTGAAGCACAATCAAAAGCCTAATGTGTCCTCATAAAAATGAAATCTACAAGAAGCAAAGTCTGAAATAACAACTGTTAATGAAAAATGAAAGCACAATCCAGGTACTTCAGAAAATAATAACTGCTTGGGGACTGATATATTTTATTTCAAAATGTTTACTTATGTCATGCCTGACAAAAAAAAAAAAGTGCTCTACTAAATGAAAAGGAGCTGAAACATCACACAAACATACTTGCTTTTTAAGTACACAGTTCCAAGCTTTCAAAATAAACCTGGCCAAGCAATGTTTTTCTCAGCACCACTTTGCACTTACCAGTATCACAGCACACTAAAGGTCTAAGTCATCTTTCCAAGACATCTTTACAAACATGTTGACATCTCGTCTTTGTGACTGTCAACAAATACAACATATTAATAGGTCACATCACAGTCACAGCCACCACACTGCAGAACACAATGGCTATTACAAGTTGCTGGCCACTGAGCACGCACATGAAGATAGAAGAGGACAGTTGTGGTGCATGATCTGTGCAAGCAAAACAGATCACAAGGGAAGGGGCCACCAGGTTAGAATATTCATATTCAAGACTTTCAAAAAAGGTCTAAAGTAAAATGCATTTTTCCTTATTAGTTAGAGTTGTATTCAATCAATCAAGGCAAGTGAGCAGTAGCCAAGGTCTAGGAAGCCCACTGAGGTTAACAGCTCTGGAATGAAGTATATGCTGCTTTTATTTACAGACACAATGTGCAAAAGTGAAGTACTCATTTACAACAGAGAAGCATTACATCAAGTGAGAGATCCTTTTCATAAAAGGTCAGTTTGCTTTTACTAAACTATATTTTCTTACCACTGCTGCTTTCCAACGAACATCTATTAACTTATGGTAGCGATAGAATGAATTTTCAGAATTTCCCATTATTACTAGCAAAATGTGCACCAGATGAGATTTGCTCAACTAAATTTTCAGAATTATGTCTCATTTAAAAATGGAAAATTTTTATAATAAAAACCATCTGCAGAAAAATAATTTTAGCTCACAAGAAAGTTTTAGTAGCATTAGTGAAGACATCTTGATGTACAGAATTACTTCTGAGGGATTGCTTATTTAGATGTATACATGTGTACACATGTATATTTCCATATATATATATATATTTATATGTATTTACAATATTTTTTCCTCTATAAATGTCTTATTAAAAGACATCAAATAAGGTGAAGCAAAAGCTGCATGTAATTACCATCTAATACTAAAAAAAGAAACACTTGACAACATACCTGTGTTTGTGACTGAGAGGTAAGCACCTCACAGGGAAGTACTTGTGATTGGTCTACTTAAACACAAGACCAACAGAGGGCTGTGGACGCAACGTTTTATCAACAAGGTGTTCCTCAAACTCCATCACTAGACACACTTTCAGCACTGCCACCTCAAGGTACAGCACAACAACAACTACATCTGCCTGTTCTCTAAAAATCAAAGCAAAGCCTATTCTTGCAACCAGGATTTGCTTGGGGGAGTCAGGGTGGTGGCTGAATGCTGGGAAAGGAGGAAAGAAGAGTAAAGAAAAAGAAAGGTTAGACTGCTGGTTAACTCAGTATTATTTCCTTGAATTTTCTAACAAAGCACAGTCACTAGACAGTCTTCACGAAAAGCCTACAGAAAGAAACCTACCAGCCACTACTTGGTTTCTCTGCTAACATACAAAACATGAGTTCCAATGCAATTGCTAAGAAATATGTCTGGCATAGAACAGCACTAGAGATACTTTATGAGAGAGGATTAACATAAGAGAAAAGAGAATTGCAATAAAGATTGATGAACATTAGAAAACGCATTTGAGAGATGGCAACTATAAGCCAGTGCATGTAATACATGCTGTATGATCAGATACAAGGATTTGTGGCTTATTTCTAAAGCAAATATTGCTATTTTGCATCCCAGATCTCAAAATGTGTAATGAAAACTTGAACCTTTTCCATGAGTTCCCTTTCATTTTCTTTTTTCAATCTAAACCCAAAAAAACCTCCCTAGATTTTCTGAGATAGATTTGTGGATGTTTTTAGAAAAGGAGAACTTTTTTCTGACTATATCTTTTCATCAGTTCATGTCTGTACCCATTTCAAAGCAGAGAGCGTGGATGACCACTTGATCAACAGGATCACAGAACCATTCACAATGGAAAGCAGTCTGGGAGGTCTCTAGTCTCACCTCCTGCTGAAAGGTGGGTCAGTGATGGCATCAAATCAGATTTCTCACAGTTTTGTCCAGTCAGGTTTTGAAAAACAGGATGTTGACCAGACCACCTTGCTTGGAAAACAAGCTCAGTTGTTCAGCTGCCCTTGTGGGGAAAAAGCTTTCCCTTAAAGCCAGTCTGAAAGGCCTCTCTTCCTGCACTTTACATGCTGCTGTCATTTCTTCTCCTATCAGGCTCCTCTGGATACTTTGAGGTACTGGTTGCTTTCAGGTTCCCTCAACGTTGTTTCTTCTCCAGGCTGAACCAGACCAGCTCCCTCAGCCTTGGATCACAGGACAAGTTCTTCAGGCCCTTGGTGGCTCCTGCTGAGCTGTCTACATGTTGTCTGTGCTTTTCCTGATGGGGGGGCTGAGGAGGGCAAGACTAGATGCAGAACTCCAGATGTGATCTCCCTTCCATCAATCTGCTGGCTGAGCAACTCTGATACATCTCAGGATGCTCTTGGCCTTCCTTGCTGCCAGGGCACACAGCTCAGTTCCCAAACACTTTCTTCTTCCCAGAATACTATCGGTGCTATTCATAGTTAACTATGATTATTTTTGCCATTCATCAAAACGTACATTTTTGTTGCTATATTTCTAAAATAAAAACAATTACTGGCTTAATTCTAAGTGTAAAGAATCTCTGCAGAAGGAAGTGCTTTTCAGGAGGTCAGAGTTAAGAGAAAAAAGTCAAGATGTCCAAATGAAAGCATTCTATTATTAACTGGAGTTGCAATTGCAATGTTATACTGCAGAAGAGGCTAAAAAAGAGGGTTGTCAGTGAAGGACCCAACTGCACAAGTCGTTCCGTTAACGAGGCACCAGGCAAGGATGTGCTGCAAGAACTATAACCTGAATTTGTTACAGATGAAAAGTGTCCTGATGGCCTGAAATGAGTAATAGCTCTCTGCTGAGCTTTCACTGCCAAGCCCCTGCCAACTGCTCTACAACCAGGACACCAGGGTAGCTCAGCAGTCCAATTACCAGGCAGGGAATGCCTTAAAATGACAAGTTCAAAACCTGACACGGCTGATTTCTCTCTTCTTCCTTTTGAGACAGATATATACCACTCCATTTGCTGTGCTGCTGTTTCTGAACAGGTCATAAAAAAGGCCTGGCCTACTGTGTGTAGCCATTACAATATTTTTCTGGAAAGATTAGTTTTAGTCCAATGCTGTGGCCAACATTTCTCTTTTCAGCATGGCTAGATGTCCTCCCTGCACTGCTATGGCCTGACCTTGAATATTGTCTGCAGTTTTAGTCAACACAAGATATAAAAGATACAGAGCTATCAGAGAGCATCCAAAGGAGGCCAACAAAGATGGTGAAGGGTCTTGAGAGGAAGCCGTATGAGGAGTGCCTGAGGTCACTCGGTTTGTTCAGCCTGAAGGAGACTGAAGGGAGACCTTGCTGCAGGTTACAACTTCCTCGTGAGGGGAAGAGGAGAGGCAGGTATTAATCTCTTCTCTCTGGTGACCAGTGACAGGACTCAAGGGAATGGCCTGAAGTTCTGTCAGGAGAGGTTTAGGTTGGATATTAGAAAAATGTTTCCCCCTCCCCCCTGAGAGTGGTTGGGCACTGGAACAGGCTCCCCAGGGAAGTGGCCACAGCACCAAGCCTGACAGAGTTCAAGAAGTGTTTGGACAGTGCTCTTGGGCACATGGTGTGAGTCTTGGGGATGGTCCTGTGCAGTGCCAGGAGACGGACTCGATGATCCTTGTGGGCCCATGCCAACTCTCCAGATTCTGTGATTCTGTGACTTGGGTACCCTGAAGAGGGCTAAATATATTGTTCCTCTTGGTGATTTCATTTAGAGAAGCACTGGCTGCTGATTAGCCTTTCTCGATGCAAGTATTTCACATTTGACAGTGGAAAATGATTTGCCTTTGATAAAGCAGTAGATGCTAAGGTTATTTTAATTAAGCAGCAAGACATAAAGTCTTGGGATATTCTAACTTCTTGGACTGCAGTGTGGTTGGTCTGGATGATGATAAGATTTCGACAGGACATTTCTGAAGCACAGAATTATTTCTGAAAGTAAAGGTTCAGATACAGTAAATATCTAGTTGCAGGACACATTATTCTTTTAACATGGAAATTATGCCAATTCCTTAGAAGATAAAAGGGATCAAGTACCAGAAATATGTTGACAGCATACAGTTTTAAAATAAATAAGGTATTTTGACTTATGAAAGACTTAAAGAAATAGTTTTCTGAAGGTCATCTGAGGTGAAACTTTGTTGGCCATTTTGACAAACTAGTAATTTTCAGTATACTGAACAGACTCTTAACAAATTTTTAAGAAATTTTTAACTTTGTTAGACTCCTAACAAAGTATTGCTTTGCAAAAGTGATCCTTGGATTCTAGCAATAAAGACAGTTAATTCTGCCCCTGATTTTTGCTTGAGTAAACCTGAGATTTCTGAGACAGAAGGATGTAAGCCTCATAGGTCCAAAACGAATCTAGTAGAAGAAATTGTATTGAAATTAGATAGGGTCCACTTACCTCACGACAAAGGCAACAATAAACCACAAATACAATTTATTAAAGAATCCACATGAAGTAACATACCACCTGCTCTGTTTATATAAAACATACTAGAAGTTACAGGATTTAGAATATTGAAGTTACCATACAAAATTTATTCTCTCATCCATTTCTACCAGCTTTACAGCTTATCCAAAAATCGTTGTTCCTTATAACTCAGTCAGTAATGACAAACATTCCCCACTGGACTTCCTACCACCATATGGCTCAATGACCTTCCCTCATTTATAGCAAAGCACTGCATATTTAGTTTAGCAAATTTGCGACATCAATTTTGACAACAATGATGGATATTTGAAATTACTTAGCAGCACACAAAATTCTAATATATGCAAAGCCTATTAGTCAAATCTAGAGCCTAAAAAAATCAATTTGGAATTCATAACAAAATCAGCATCCTACTTTGTGCATACAACAGAGTGCTGAATATTAGTTTCAGACATTTGAGATTGTAAATATATGCGTTTGGACAATGCATGTTATGTTTCAAGAAGCTCACATCCAGACTACTCTAATTATTACCAAAGGCTCAGAAAAAAAGAAATGCAGCTTATTTTGTACACTATGAACACTACTTAAGGCAGAGAAAGTAAAGTAAACTAGGTATTTCCTTCTGTATTCTATTTAATTAGTTACAGGATATGGAAGTCTTCACAGACTTTGGAGATGACTACACTAGGACTAAAGAAAAAAGGGGCTGAAAACCCCATCCTCAGTTGAACAGTAACCCAGAAATGCAAAGGATGCAAACCCTGGGTGCCACTTCATCCCCCACAGGAAATCAGATGCAGCTTCTTATATGAAGAAAGAGCAGGAGGACCCATGGTGAACAGAGGCAAGGTTTGAAGGAAAAAGAATATTCTGCTCAGTAAAGCTGAATGACTGATTCACCATGAAGTGAGGCAGATTTGAGGTTTTCAGGCAGGCACAGCTGATCTTCACACCCATAAATAACACAGCACCCCTGTGCACCAGGCATAATGTGCCAGAACTGCCCACCCCAACTTTCCATACTCCACAGCTCTCACCTCCCAGGTGCTACCAGCACAAGCGAGCACTTAAAAAAGCCAGACCCTTTGCAGGCAAGTTATGGAACAATACATCCATAGCTCTTTATCTTCGGGGCGTGATGGTGACCAGCTAAGACATACCTGAGAACTCCACTAGCTCCAGTAAAGTAAATTCAGCTTCTCAGGAAGCTATAGATCCCGTGCATTTTTCTGAAGTCCAGAAGTAAAATAGGAATCAAAGCAATACTAAAACCTAAGTGAAGTAATGCAACATTCTTCAAAGCTACTTCACATAAAAGAAAGAAAGAAAAAAAAAAAAAGGGGTTACACACTTTTTCCTACTATAATTCCTACAGTTACTCCAAAAAAAGTAGAATAGATTATCTATCTGCCAAACATGAAGCAAAGAGCAGCTACCAGCCAAAATGTTTCTTCTGGGCTATGTATGAGCTCCACGTCTAAAATTGTGGCGCATACACTCCTACTGTCCAAACTGTAGATCCCAGCACACAATGCAATACTTTGATCTGACAAGATATACTTTAATATCAGACAGAAAAATGAGATTAAATTAAAAACTCAAGGTATTCGAGTCCAGTGAACAGAAGTCATTCAATAAACCTGCTGACAGATCTTCTGTGCACTTAAACAGTTTAACTACTGTAAGAGAAAAGGAGATCAGAAGTATTCAGGAAGACAAAGAGAGCAGTCAATTTTCCTTTTTAATGAAGAGAAGCATTGACAAATGCCCTTTAATCTAGCTAAGCCCAAATACGTTAAATATAGACATTAAAATTTAGAGGTGAAGCCACGCTAACGTCAGTAATTTTTAGAGTCTTCCAGTCAACCTCTTAACACTCTCTCTAAGAGTCTTATACTATGAATGAAAAAAGATTACCATATTCTATTTCTATATCTCTATATATTCAATTTAATAAGGCTAGGTTCAGACTGGTGCATTTATATACAAAAAAAGATTCTGCATTTCAAGCCAAAAATGGGCTACAAAACCCCCAGATAGTACTTAATAGTTAATTAAAAGTTACAGAAAAATAGTCACTCACATGAGTGATGGCAGCCCTTTTTGTCTCTGTCTGCAAGCAAGGAAAAAGAAAACATATAGCAAACACCAACTCCTTTTCCTCCCATAAGCACGTGGCTGCTAGCTGCAAGAATTTCTCCTCAGATAACATTTACACTAAATGTGGAATTAGCATCTGGCTTAAAACTCAGTAAACTCAGACGAGTACTGGCTAAGGTTACTGCAGGAGATATTAGGAGAGGAAAAGACGTATGAGGAGTGATCTACTTATCATAATGTTTCTAGTATAACATTTTATGACCAGGGCAGATTACCTTCCCTTTCATGTGAGACATGATCTTCCACTCCCCGGAGTAGCAGAGAAAGTTTCCAATCTAGGAACAAATTACCCACACAAGTTGCAGAAGCACCAGGTCCCCAGCTAATGGCAGCAACAACTCGCAATGATAATTTCTCCTTCAAGGGTTTCAACAAATTGCTGGGAAATAAAAGCCCAGAACCAAGCCTCAAAGTCCATATAGGTTAGTAAGCACTGCCACTAGTTCACAGAACAAGCAGTTTTGTACAGATATATGTACAGTGTACATTTTGTCCAATCCTGTATTGCTGTAGCTTATAGGACTGTATTCATCCCATGTTGCCTTTGCTTTTGGAAGTGACTGTGAGAGTGCCACCAGCAGTTTGATAAATATTCATATTTCCATGCAAAATCTGCAAATAATGGGCAGCAATTTTGGGTATAAATTATGAACTGAAAATAATAAATTAAATTTAGTAAAAAATGCGCTCAGTAGCTCTGGAAATCAAGAAACATATTTAGGGTTCTACATGAAATGCATTGCTTATTATTGTTGTGTAAACAAAACACTTGAACACTTATTTTCATACTGTAAATTAGTCAGATCAGGGAAAAAAACATTATGAGTGAGACATCTAATTTATTTTGGCCAGTGATAAAACTACTTAGATCAATCAATCAACGTTCCTCCCTTCAAAACTAGTTTACATACGAAGATCATTAATTTGAAAACCTATTTGCTAACTTATTGGACTAGAAAAATGCTGTGATATTTCAGATGAGTCAAAGATGCTTTCTGAAACTTAGTAGCAGGTTAGTTTCATGGCAACACAATACAGTTCAATTTCACACTGTCAGTATAATGCAAGCTATAAACTTCAAGGAGTGTCTTATGCATCTCATTTGAGCTGTATTGACTTTAAAACATTTTCCTGAGAAGGAGGAAGGCTGCTGTTATTTAAATAAATAAAAACACTGAATATATATGGATGGATGGATGGATGGATGGATGGATGGATGGATGGATGGATGGATGGATGGATGGATGGATCATTGTTTTACAAAGAATTATATTAGTGATTCAATCTGAAACTTTATGAAATGTGATGGCTTGTAGCAGGCCCCTTCCACTTCTAGTTCCCCTTTTCTCAACTGTGACTAACAATACAAATAAATGGTGGCTCTGAACCACACCCCCAACCACCCACCACAGCCACATTTGGCTCTTTCCTTGCTATTCTAACAAAGTCTGCAGAAATTTAACATTCACACAATGTGTAACCCTCACAAAATAAACCAATTTTCTCCAACACCAAGGCTCTGTGGAAACCTGCGCACACATTTCTCCCTCCTGCTTAGGCAAACAATAAAGTGGATGTTTACATCTGTGTGTGACTGCAACTGAGCATTGTGATAATCTGTATGTTTGTTGGGGAAACATATAATGCCTGTAAATATACACTGCCAAGCAACAATACCATGTATGTATCCTGCAAGCAAATCCTAGTTAGCAGAAATCACACGCTGGGCAAGACAGAGATGAAGACATCTGTAAAGACTGACCTCTCAGGATACAATGAATTATTTTCACAGGCATCTAAAGTCACAGAAGTAAGGTTAATTATAAAAGCTTCAATACCACAAAGGATTAATGATTACTAACAATATACTAGAATGAATTATAGTATCAGGGAAATATTTTAACTTTTTTTCAGACACACACTTTCTCTGGCAGTTAAAATAAGACAATATTACTTTTAAACAAGCTAATGATTTAGAAACAAGTCTTTAATGATTCCAGACCAGGATATGCCAAATAAGCAGACTCACAAGGACTGTCAAGACCTGTTGATGGACATTATTTTCTAATAAGACTAACACACCTATCATACACCCTCTAGTCTCCACAGTGGATTCACAGCTTGCTTTAATCAGGGATTTTGCAAAAGAATTACTGTGATTGAGCAGAAGCAGATTCCTGACTTCCTGATACCAATACACTGGTATTATGCGTACACACACATAATATTTACTTTGTGCATAGGCTTCTTTTCTTTAGAAACTACAATGAGATTTAACCACTTGCTATTTATTTAAAAAGTTTTTAAAAAAAAGTATCTAAGCAACAGCTTTTCCCAAGACTTTGTACCAAACATGAGGCTGAAGAAAGTGTAGTCCTAAGTACTGGACTGAGTCCTGAGTCTCTGAATACCATTCCCAGCACAGGACCCTCAAATTTTCCTGAAAAACGTTTAAAGGATTTTATTTCACACACATTCTGTTCAGGAAGAAAGCATCTGAACTCAACTGAATTTTTTTATCATATTAAATGTTCAGTTGCATTGCATCCTGAGAATAATGTTAGAGTTTTATATGGAAAGCAGGTAAAAAGGAATATAATAGACCAGAATAGAATAGAATGTAGAAAAACATGTAAGGGAAAAAGGCCATAGTCCATAATGCCACCCTAGCCAGAATACTTGTCTGGATGATTTGTGGCATCTTCATTCTTGAGAAAAAACTGTATCAAGAAGAATCCCCAAGAATATTTCTCACCAAGGGCACTTTTGTACTGAGTTCTGTGCAAAATAGTCTTGGAACAGCTGGCTCAAGTATTCACAAACACAAGAAAACAACCAAGAAAGTCTCCTTTTATCCCCACTTATTTTTGAAAAGCAGAGTATGTATAATCTAGGACTGTACTTCATTGGTCATCGAACCCAAAAACACATGAGAAGAGCTTTATTGAAGAGGTAGTTCAGAGAGCATCCTTGCCATCCATTACTGCAGCAAGTGGTTCTAAACATTAACATTGCCTCATTGACTGCAGTTTCCTTTTTTTTTTTAATTACTTTGATTTTTTTTTAAAATCCAGAATGTTGATCTTCTAAAGAATACTTGAAATTATAATAGCCTGTGCCTACTGTCTTGAATCATCTGGATGTTAGGAGGTCAGCATCTTTTCATCATGGGCAGCACAGAGAATGAACACAGAGGAACTAAGTGTTAAAGCCACATCCAAGAGATAGGAAAGGAGGAGATTAGCTAGGACAGCATTTTAATCCATTTTAATACTACAGCTACATTACAAAGTGTTTTTCATTTACTAGAAATCATAAGCATATGTGTATGGGCATGAGTCACTGCCAGAAGCAGTATTTTTTCTATTACTCTCATTAGTACTCAAACAAACACTACTGGTAATTAAATCTTACGTAAAAAGAAATATGTCCCTGTTCTTCTGTGCTATACAAAGAATAACAAACAGCTACAGCAGATTTACTCATTTTGGGTGCCTTTACTAAAACAAAATAACTGAAACAGCAGATCAGTCTTTTGAGGAAGCCCCATCCATTTGTCTTCCAAATATTGTTTCAATTTTTCTAAAACTCTGTATGCTCTGTATGTGCTCCAAACTCTCCCTCCAAGTTATTACTATTGAAAATTTCTCCTCTGAAAAAAAAAAAAAATCAAGAAAATTACATCAAACCTGATGCACAGATATCATTAATTGCTTAGAAAGAGTGTAACTTTACAAGGGTAAAGTGAATGTATTTGGAAAATGACAATCACCGTTGAACCTTTAAACCAAAGATAACAACTCCTAATGAACACGATCAACAGAATTTGGATGCAATGATTTTCAGTTGGGTAATGTTACTACTAAGAAATCAAAATATTTGATAAAACTGTTTCCATTTGGTGTAAAATTTCAGAGAAATATGTTCTGAGGGTATCTAATGGCTACGTTTTGACATTTTTGAAATAGAGTGCTTTGGCTGTCTTTCAAAAATATTTTATACACATATAATACTGAAGTCAAATGGAAATACTTCAATACTGTCAGATCCCAATCCAAACCCATATTCTTATACCTCTAGATTTTCTCCAAAAGTGCATACATTTCCATGTTTTTCTACAATTCAGAGTGTCACCATCTCAATCCTTTACACAGTTCCCATCCTAATCAACAGATTGAGCAGCATTCAGAGCTCTTAAAATACTGACATCTCTATTCAAGCATACATGATTCTGACAGAATAATGCAATATATATAAAAGAGCTTAAAACAATATAATGGCAAAATGGTGTGTGGTCACTGAAATAACAGCCAAAATTTAACTCCCCAAAGAAAGAGGTATTAGTAAGGCCAACCACAAATCTGTGTGATTGCTCTACAAAATGATATGAAAACACGCCGTGCCTGTTTGCCTGTGACTCCGGGTCATGCAGCTCCAGGCCAAAACAAGTGTCTGTACCAATGCAGGATGGAAACCATTCTGGACTCTGGACTCCAGAATACCACATCTGCTTGCAGCCCTGAATTTTTTATACTTTTCAAGAAGATGACAGAGAGCAGCACATACTCAACAAATGGGAAATTAACTCACAAAATCCTAGTTTATTATCACTCAGAACACAGCCAGCAATTACATAAGAAGAAGAAAAAATAAGTTAACTACCTTCTTTGCACAGCCAAGGAAAAACAAATACTGTAAAGCTGCAATTCTGTCACCGCACTCCCACAAAGAAGTCAGACATCTCTGCTGGACAGAACTGACAATTTTATTTCTTCCTGCATTTCTTATCTCTGCTACAAACTACCACTTCGGTCAGAAAACCACGCCTCTCTTTTCTCATTATAGTCTTGAATTTTTTTTTGTTTAATCACCATACAGACTTTTTTTTCCTCCCTAACACACAGAAACATAAACAATCTGCTGGCAGACCTTGTCAATCACAAACTTCACTGGGATATCCAGTGAGAAAAAGGCTTATTCAGCTTGGTTAACAGTCACATGTAAAATTTTAACATGGCCGATAAAATACCTAAGTGATGAAAGTGCAAAAAGAAACAGTGACAGGAGTCTATAGACCAGGGACTAAAAGCAAAGTAAGCTTTCTCCATTAAAGTGATCAAATAAGGTATGTTGGGAGTAAGAGAAAGAAACTCATTTCTATAAAAGAGCAGTTTTTAAAAAATTTTACTTAGTGTGAGTTATGTTCTCAAAAGAGTTGTTGGCAGAATCTTAACAGCTTTATGCCCCCTTGAAGAATAGGTCATTATGCAAGTACGGCTCAACTTAACTCGTACTTGTGAAAAAATCCAGGTGCTCTCATGAAAGGGACTGGGTACCCAGAGAAGCTACTATTTTGGAGCTGGGTATCCAGAGAAGTCTCACTATTAAGACCGAGGCAAAGAGGGCAGTAAGTACCCTGGCCTTTCTCTCATCCTCTGTCAATATGTTTACCACTGCAACCAACGAAGGCTGGAGATTCTCCTTAACCTTTTGTTGCTGATGTATCTATACAAACGTTTTTTATTTTCCTTTATGGCAGTAGCCCGATAAAGTTCCAGAAGGTCTTTGGCTCTTCTAAATTTTTCTCTGCATAACCTCATGACATCCATGGAGTTCTCCGGTGTAGTCTGCTCTTTCCTCTAAAGGTCAAAAACACTGTAAACTCTCCCTTTTTTTTTTCCCTCCAAAGCTCTCGGTTCAGCCATGCTGGTTTGCTTCCCTGCTGGCTCATCTTCCAGCACATGGGGACAGCTAGTTCCTGTGCCTTGAAGAATGTCCAGCCTTCCTGGACACCTCTGTCCTTCAGGACTGCCTCCCAAGCAACTCCCTCAATAGGTCTCATAAACAGGCCCAAATCTGCCCTCTGGAAGTCCAAGGTGGCAATCCTACTGATCTCCCTCCTTACTTCTGTGAGAATTGATAACCTTATCATTTCAGGATTCCTGTGCCCAAGGCATCCGCCAATCTTCTCATCACACAACAGCCCTTTTCTCTTGGCAAACAACAGGTCCAGTGGGGCACCTTCCCTATCTGGTTCCCTCACCAGCTGCATTAGGAATTTATCTTCAACACACTCCAGGAACCTTCTAGACTGCTTCCTCTCTGTGGTATTATATTCCCAGCAGACATCTGGTAAACTGAAGTCCTCCACAAGAACAAGGGGTGGCAATCTTGAGACTGTTTTCTGGTTCTACAGAACCATAAAATCAGATCAACAACTATGTCAAAGTAGGAAAAGCAACTGGCACTGAAAAAAACCAGTGCAAATTATTTTGCTCAGTTTTGTTCCAGACATTTTGTTAGCAGACATTTGCAAATATCAGATTTACTAGTTTTAAAATCTTGAAGGACATGTCTCAGATGAAACTGCATGCATTCAATTCAATTGCTTCCAATACAAAACCTGTTTTGACTAATTTTCTTCCCTGATTCCTCTATATTCTGGGTAGTTTTATTAATCAAATAGTATTGCACATTCTAAAAGAAAAATCAAGTTCCATTAAAATGCAATTTAGAGAGACAAGGAAAAAATATATCTATAAATAAAAATGCAACTTCCACCAGTTAAAAAAAGAACATAATGGATAACTGAAATAAATTTGCAATAAATCAAGAAAGACCTTAAAAAACATTAAAAAATTATTTGCAGAAAAATTCCAATAGAGAGGCTCAAAGCTTCTGACATTGCTCATAACTATAAGAAATTAAAGAAATAGAAAGCAGATGAGCTGGAAGCATGTCATATGATGTTACCCTGAACTTATTACCCACTGTTAATATCTTTATAGGGCAAGGAAGGCTAGGGATCTGAAAATCGCAGTAAAATGGTTAGCTAGAATCTCTGGAACTTATCCAGGTCAATGTCACACTTGAAATACGCCTGCATGCAACAAAGTGAGGTCAGCCACGGTGCTCTTTGGCTAAACCTATTATGAAAACCTTCAAAAATAGAGATGACAAACTCTCTTAGGGAAGATCTGCTCCAGTCCTGCACTGTCCTGGAGAGAACTACCTTCCACTAGATTCCCATGTGTTAAGACCACTGAGCTTCAGTCATGTCAAACAAACAAGAAATTTTAAAATTCAGATTATCTTCATTTGCAAACAGATGTATTTTAATGGCTTTCACAAGTTTATAAATTCTTTCATTTTCTGTACCCAAACCACTCAAACATGTCATTATTTAAATTGCTAATGATATTTAGAAATATCCCTTAAATCCATTTAGCTGAGACTGTAATCCAACATATTATAAACCATCAGAGGTTCTACTTTTTGTCAACCAAGCAGAAGAAAAAAGTACACTTGTTAAAAACCACCTTTCTGACTCAAAACCTAACATCTCACCTCTCCGCATACTGATTTTCCTCCAGTACAAATCACTCTCACATGCTCAGTCTGCTTGGGTAATAGGGCAGAAGGGCAGACATGAAATTGCTTACGGTCTACTAAATTCCCTCTCCCTGCTGTTAAAACCTAGTCTACACACCTGGGTGTCCAAACACTCTGTGACATTTACTTCAGGACACTGGAGATGCTCTTGTGTTATTCTGAAGGCTGCCAGTGATGACCTCAGTTACTTTAAGACATGAATGATATTCTCCACGTGCAAGTTCTTTTTGGTGGTAGAAGAAAATCTGGGGCTACAAGATGACATATAGAATATACCTACTTGGAGAGACATAAAACAAAAAATTGAATTTTCCATCACAATCTATATGTACACATGTCCTGGTTTTGTCTGGTAAGTCAAATTAGAGTGAATTTTCTTTCTAGTAGCTGGTACAGTGGTGTGTTTTGGACTTAGGATGAGAGTGATGTTGATAACATACTGATGTATCAGCTCTTGGCAAGCAGGGTTTACATTAAGTTAAGAAGTTTTCAGCTTCTCACACCAACCCACCTGCAAGGAGGCCGAGGGGCACAGGAAGCTGGCAGGAAGTACAGCCAGGATGATCCAAACTGGCCAAAGGGATATTCCATACCATGTGGTGTCATGCTCAGTATACCAGGCAGAAAGCTGGCTGGGGGCTGCTGCTCAGGAACTGGCTGGGCATCGGTTGGCAGCAACTGTACTGTGCATCACTTGTTTTTCATATTCTAATTAATTATTATTATTATCCATTCCTTTTCTGTTCTGTTAAACAGTCTTCATCGCAACCCACAAATTTTACTTTTTTCTTTCCCCAATTCTCTCCTTCATCCCACTGGGGAGGGCAGAGCAAGCAAGCACTTGTGAAGTGTTTAGCTGCCGGCTAGGTTAAACCAGAGCAACAAAATTAGGAGAAAAAGCACAGTAAGCAAATAAGGAGACAATAACTAGCTGATCATACTCCAGACATACTCTTACAAATACGCAATTTGAAGCAATGAAGTATTCTGACACTATCTAGCTGAAGTCATGAATTAATAATATTCATCTGTAATATTAATAATATTAATCTTCTACTTTGCTGCAAGTTGGCTCTTTACAAAGTCCTTGGATTAACTCCCATGCACTGCCATATCACATTTCAGCAGCCCTGAGGACACAGCAGGGCTGCTTATCTTGGCACAGAAGAAGCCAATGGGGTGTCCCTTTTACCTATGGGTGCGGCGTAAACACCGAGGCAAAACTGTTGTTGTGGTCACGGCAGACCTCTAAATGTAACAGCTGCTCATCATTTCTTGCTGGAAACTGCTATGGCTTTTAGTGCTCACAAATGTGCATAGATCACAAAGTTTTAGACGGTTTCTGATTTTATAGTATCTAAGGACAGGCCCATCAAAAACAGAGATCTTTCCTTTAAGGAAAACGGCAACTTGCACTCTGATATGGTGTCAAAAAAACAGATCTGTAT
Source organism: Cnemophilus loriae (assembly GCA_013397755.1). NCBI lineage: Eukaryota > Metazoa > Chordata > Aves > Passeriformes > Corvidae > Cnemophilus > Cnemophilus loriae. Next base: position 2,155,542 of record VZTF01004108.1, on the reverse strand, counting down.
GGTAAACACATCATATGATTTCTATCCTTTAAAATTTGCTGTGGACTTCACTTCCTCATGCTCACCCCAAAGTACAAACCCATTGCTGAAAACATGCTGTGGCCCAGATATAAGCTTCATTCAGCTGTTCACCAACTGCACATCTCAAGCCATCTCCATTACGTACAATCCTCTCTTTGTTACCCAGAACAAGGGCAACCAGGGACACTCAGGATAGCACAGAGCAGGAGAAAACTTGATAGCAACAAAACATGATGCAAACACACACTGCTGCGTGGAGTCAGCAACGAAGGTTTATTAGCACCAGCTCATTTTCAGCCCCACAGTCCTTCTTCTCAGGGCACTCCCTCTAACCTGAGGTTTGTGGAATACTTGTGCCTTGCAGAGCACAGAGCTCACCACAGTTATGCAAGTTTAAAGGCTTCTGTTCCCAGTTCTTGCCTGGGAGATGATTCACAGCACAAGTAGCTCACATGTCGCTTCCTGTGGTCCAGCTGAGTGGCAAAGTAAATGAACTACCATTGGGCAATGCAATTTTGCCAGTGTGGGTGAGCAGCACTCCGTGTGAACACAGCAGATATCTAAAGGAGACCAGGCCTACACCTAACTTTTGCCAAAAAACCAGTGTGTCTTTCACCGACAGCCAGAGATCACAGGCAGGCAGGCAGCCTGGTATTCTATGTGGCGGGAACAGTGAACCCTGATCCCTCACTGCACGCTGAGTGTGGACACAGCACATGCTGCCAGGCTTTGGCTGCAGCCTGACCCCAGCTCTCCTCTGCCAGGAAATGGGCAGCATACAGACCAGACATAAGCTATGTCAGGTTCACAAAATCACAAAATCTTTAGGGTTGGAATGGATCTCTGGAGATCATCGAGTCCAAGCCCCCTGACAAGGCGGGGTGACCTACACAGGTGACACAGGAGCACATCCACGTGGGTTTCCAATGTCTCCAGAGAAGGAGACTCCATGGCCTCCCTGGGCAGCCTGTTCCAATGCTCTGGCATCCTCAGTGTAAAGAAGTTCTTCTTCATGTTGAAGTGAAACTTCTCGTGTTTTAGTTTATGGCAATTGCTCCTCATCCTATTGCTGGGCACCACTGAAGAGAGTCTGGCATCATCCTTATGGCACCCACCCCCGAGATATTCATGTGCATTACTGAGCTCCCCTCTCAGCCTTCTCTTCTTCAGACTAAGCAGGCCCAGCTCCCGCAGTCTCTCCTCATAAGAGAGACGCTCCAGACTCCAAAGCATCTTTGCGGCCCTCCACTGGACCCTCTCCAGTAGCTCCCTGTCCTTGTACTGAGGAGCCCAGACCCAGCACAGGTACTTCGCGCTCCAGGTTGGGACAATCTCTGTCCTGTCCCTTTTCCTACAGCAGGCATAGCCCATACCCCGGTGCTTTTGCAGCAGCCCGGAGCCTGGCAGAGGGACCGGGGGCTGCCCATTCCCTGCGCCCCGAGCCGGGCCCAGGCCCGGTGCCGGTACCGCTGTCGCTCCAGGGCACGGCTCGGCTCCTCTCGAGGCCGCAGCTCCCCCGCGCCCCTGCCCCAAGCACCGCCGGGACCCCCGCGTCCGCCGCCCCCCGAGCCCTTCTCCGCACCTGTAGTTGTAGCCGCTGAAGCGCTGGCTCTCCCGCAGCAGGGCGCGGTACAGCCGCAGCACCTGGGCACGGCTGGACGCTGCCATGTTGCCGACACCGAGCGGCTCCTCCCGCGGCGGCGAGGCCCCTTTTCCCCGCCCTCCCGCCGCCCGCGCCGGGCGCAGCCGCGGCGGAACGGGGCCGCAGGGCCGGCGGTGAGTGGCGGCGCGG
>VZTF01004108.1:2060252-2153548 GCA_013397755.1 Cnemophilus loriae | reverse complement strand
GGGGGCGGTGGGCTCGGGGGACTCGGGGTCGGTTCCCGGGTCCCGCCGGGTCGGGCCTGCCCGGCAGTTCCGGCGGGGATCGCAAGGCGCGACTGTCCCGGGGGTGCCTGACGAGCTCGGCCGTGTGGCTGTGAAGGGCCCGAGCGCGGGGAGGGAAGGCCCGAGCGACCGGGAAAGCGAAACTAGCGCTCAGATGCGCTGGTCAGCGAGGGCAGCAGCGTGGTGTGCGCGCCCCGTACTTGGTGTGCCACACGGGAAGCTGGATGCTGGCGAGGGGAGATGGAAATCGGGGCTGGAAAGGAGCAACAAGGGATGTGTGCAGGGGGTTGCCTCGGAATCGCTGTATGGATTTGCAGCCATTTTTCATTTACTGGAGAGGGTCCAGCAGAGGCCACAAAGATAATTTGGGGTCTGGAGCATCTGTCTTCATGGGGAGACACTGCAGGAGCTGGGCCTGTTTAGTCTGGAGAATAGAGGACTGACAGGGGATCTCATTAATGCATATAATTATCTCAAAGGTGGATTACAAGCGGGTGATGCCAGACTCTTCAGTGATGGCCAGCAAAAAGACGAGGAGCAGTGGCCGTAAACTAGAACACAATAGTTTCACCTCAGTGTGAGAAACAACTTTGCATTAAGGATAGCGGAACAATGGAACATGCTGTGCAGGGAGTTTGTGGAGTCTTCCTCTCTGGACACATTGAAAGCCTACCTGGATACCTTCCTGTGTCACCTGCTCAAGGCAACCCTGCCTTGTCAGGAGGGTTGTACTAGATGATCTTCGGAGGTCCCTTCCAACCCCAACATTCTGTGATTCTCTGAAGTCGCTATAGACATTTGCAGTCATTGTACCTCTGTGCTAGTGTACCAGGGCCTGTTGTGTTACAGTGATGTTTGAGTTGTTCCTCTCTTGATACTTGTTTTTAAGATGAATTCTGTTTTTTAAACCACACATCAAGCATCCTCCTTTGCTGAAAGTTTTGCCACTGTAGAATAAACTTAACTTTGTAACTTACAGGTAGTATGCCGCAGCTGTATTTAATACTGATTTTTGAATTTTATCAGCAATACAATTTATTTAGAGTCAGAGAATCATCAAGGTTGGAAGAGACCTTTAGTCTCCAGTCCAACTATCCACCCGGCACTGCTACTGTAACCCCTAAACCACTAAACCACCTCACCCAGTGGAATATCCAGGCGCCTCCTGCAGACCTTCAGGGGTGGTAACTCCATCATCTCCCTGGGTAACCCATTCCAATGCTTGACCACCCTAACAGTCAATTTTTTTTCCCCTAATATCTGATCTGAATCTCCCCTGTCTCAGTTTAAGGCTGTTTCCTCTGGTCCTCTCACTGCTGGCATGGCAGAAGAGATCAGTCCCCACTTCACTAGAACCTCTTTTCAGGTATCATGACAGGGTTCCTACTTCCTTCACAGTTAGTTTTTTATATGGTAGATGTTTAAAACATTTAGATATTCTACATGTCTCTGGCAAAAGTGCTTCAATTGCTGCTTCTAATTTAACTAATATTTTATTGCTTATACATTTGAGTATTATCATCAGTTGTACATCTGATGCAATTTACAGTTTGTTGGAAAGAACTAAAATAGCTCTGTGCTTTTGGATGTAATTAGTATAGACACATGAGTTTATTTCAAATTTACATTTACAGATATGCTATGTTTTAGCAGCCCTTTTAGGCTTCTGGAAATGGAGATTTTCTGTATGTAGAAAATTTCCAGGATAATCCCTTTATCAAAGCCAAAACTAGAAATGTTATAGGGAATGTAAAAAAACATACGCAGCTGCGGTACTGGGATAAGCATCATGCTTCTGAGGCCTTCCCTTGTAAATTACAATCCAGTGTGTTTTGGGTTAGGTCTTGGCATTCAGGACACCCACGTGGAGAGATACAAAGCAAGCATGCCCTTCATTTGCCAGTGGGACCAACCAAATTCACCTTGTAGGGCAAGGCATGTTGTTGATGCAAATTGCCATGCCAGAAGCAGAGCCCATCTGGGGTGCTGGTGCTCCCTGTCTTTGCACCTGTTGGTGGCTGGGCTGCTTAATACGTGTTATAGCAGAACCCTGGCTTTGTGTCTACAGACTTACCATCTTCTTTGAAAGCTGCAGTGGCCACCCTGCTCTTTGTTATGATGGTGGGCTTCAGACAGCTGAAAAGGATGTGGTTCTGTCGTGTACAGAGCCAAACTTAGGTTTGAGAGTTTAGCAAAGTTATGTGACACCTTTCTGCGGATGAGTGTGGTAGTTGTTCCATCTAATTTTACAACAGCCCTCAGGTATTGTTGGAAATAAAGTTTTCATGGTACAATCCTCAGCTCTAAAAGATGAGGGAGTAATTGGGACAAAAGCGTTAAGCAAATTTTGTTTACAAGAACAGTATTGATTTAATATTTGAAAAGTACTTATAAATTATTTTTAGATAGCCTCAGGTGCTAATCCTGTTCCTGACACTCCTTGACAGTTTTTGCATTTTATTTTTAAAATTTTTTTTCATGTAACCATGTTTTTCTCTTGAAAAAACCTAGAAACCCCTTATGTTTAGAATAAGCGGTAAGCACATGCGATGCATGATCAAATGCAAAATAAATCTATCAAAGGAGAAAAGTCTTTCCTCTTGTCTCCCTTTTCCAGTTTAACCTTTAATACACTCAAGGAGGGAAGATCAATTTTTGGCAGAAACTAGTCACCTTTGTGCAGTTGGGTTGGCACTGTTAACTGGAAAAATTAGTTACTTTCTTATGCATTTGTTACTGTGTTTTCTTGGAAGCGATGGGTTATGGTCCCAGAAGTTGCGTCATTCTGCAGGAAGTGGACAATGCTGTGACTGAGTACACCTGTTTCTGCTGGCCTTTGTTTATATGCACCACTGCAAGCCTGCAGGGAATTCAAAGGACAGACACACCCCAAATGACCACTGTGTGTCCTGTGACACTGGAGCCTGTGTATGGGGGGGCAGCAATAACCACTTCATTAACTGCCTCCTCATTCCTGAGGAGAAAACTACACCTGAATTTAGGTTTGGTGGGTGTTCATTTGTGCTGAAGTTTTTGCTTTCAGCCTTTGGTCTGGGAAGGAAGGTGGCATATGCCTTGCCTTTCTGCATCTCTCAGGATAAATAAGCACTTTGAGAGGATATAATAGTATCAGTACCTGGAATATTTAACTATGTAGTTGCAATAAGAGGGGAGAGAGAGGGAGAAATTTGGATGAAATACCTGTAGAGGCTATGGACTGGTGTGAAAAGAAACAGCTGTTCTATTCTCTGGGATATACTCGGTGTCTTGTCATCTGTTGCCGAATTGTTCCTTGTGCTGCACTATTTCAGCTTTATGACACGGCACTGAACACTTTCAGAGAGCATTTGCTTTCCTGGTATGCTGCTGTTGGTTTCCATTATTTTTCTTTGGGGGTCAGAATGATAATTGATTGTTGTGATATTATAATCTCTTTTAATAATTGTTTTTCAGTTTATGAAGACATGTTAATCTTTCCGCGCTGCAGTGGTGTGGTGTCTCTTTTCTTTCCTTCTCGTAGTTCTTGGTTGATAGGGTCGTGCACGGTGAGATCCTACACAGTGTGGAGTAGGATCTTTAAAAGAAGGATTATAAATCCCAAGAATTTTGGGATTTCAGTGACAAATGTAACAAACTGTAATTTAACTGTTTCGTATGGTGAATAAGATTTCCATAGTATCAACTGGAGGCCTTGACTGACTGTGCTATTTAAAAAAAATTGTATTTATTTGGTTGCCCTGTAGAAAAGAACATTTTTATTAGGGAGGAGAAACTTCTGTATTTCAAATTCAGCTATACTCCTAAATTCTTTGTGCATTTAAAAAAATTCAACCTGGAAGTTCAGAGAGAAGGAAAAATTGTGACAAAACTCTTATCTCAGTCAGCTTTTTGTGAGTTTTACCCCATTACTTTCCAAACTGAATTGCAGAATGTTGTGTATTGTTTAAAGTAAGATTGTGAGAATACTAATAATAGAAAAACCAAAACGCAGCCAGTATTTCCTGTTGGAAATTTCCTTGGTCTTTTAAGGGCATACCTGTTTTACCACTGCTTCTAAACTTTTCCTGGTTCATGATCTCTTGTGCTGCAAGCATCAAACTAAAAGAAACACTGACTTTTGTTTTCCTTGTTGGCCACTGTTTTAACTTTCTAATTTCCTGTGGCCATGTGCATCTCCAGAGGGCTTCATGGGCATTGTGTGACCTGACAATTAAGGAGCTGGACAGTTCAGCAGTCGCAGGATAACTTCTGGATCAATGAAATGCAGTGTTATACACCGTGTTGATTTTGAAAGATGTTCTTAGTGGACATAAGTCCTTTGAAATGCTTGAAATAAAAATGCTATAAAAGTCCAGAATTAAAAGAATAATTTTGTGTTACAGTTATAGGCAAGAGAATAACTAATAGGGGATTAAAATTACTAATAGTGCTTAAATAGTTCAGCATGTAGTAGTTGCATCAAATGCAAATGACACTTCTAAACACTTCTAACCTTAATGCTGACGAAGACAAGAACCCAACAAAAAAATTAACATATTTTTACTGTGTGGTTTTTTTGTTATACTGAAATCTTGCTCAGAAATATAATCATGAGAAGCATAAAGGACAGGATTAATGGAGTGTTCTCATCCGTGACCTCATCAATTCAGAAATGCTTTCTTTGCTGTGGTTTCCAGTGTTTTATCAAATTTAGCCTGAAATAACTTCCCTTTCTGTGGGAAAATATATTCTACTTTATATTGTATTGCTGTTAAGAAATGTTTTCTGATGCTCATCCTATGCCACCCTCCTCCCTGAGTTCATCCCACTTTTTCATTTATGCCGCTTTAGAGTCACGCTATGTAATTCCTCTCCCTCCTCTGTGATTTACACTATCATCGTATTTCTCAGTACCTGTCAGCCAGACAGACTAAATTATGTAGTTATTTTGATATTTTTTCTGCCCTCTTTCAGAGTATATTGAAAATTTTAGCTTAGGAAGCAAACTTAGCTGTAAAACAAGGATTGATATTTTGTTTAAGAGGAACTAAGAATCTCTTTGTAGCCACCCCTGTATATTTTTTGCTGACTTGTGATTTCCAGTTTGGCAGGTTGGTTACAAATGGCACTGGCAATCTTTTGAGTTAAGGATCATGATTGCATCTAAGAAGTTTTGCTAGAGCAAAGTTCTTTCTTCTCTTGAGTTTATTTTTTGTCATATATAAATGTATATGTGGGTGTGCAGAAAAGTGTGTAAATATGTATACAGGCATGCATACGGTCATGCTGTGATGGTAAAGGTCATGCCCTTCATCTCAGATTCTCCGTGTTTCAGCCTTGGGGATTGGTGCACAGCTAACAGTGCTGTGGGGTTTTTTCTGCTTACCCAGTCCCATGTCTCAAGTATGTGAAATCAAAAACATCCTGCTGCTTGCGTGCATCTCAGTTCTTCTGCTCCCTGGATTGTGGGCATGGCCTTTCTTGTCAGATGATGCTAGGGGCTAGCTCCACTCAAGGACTACTGCTTAAGTCCTCCCCTGAAAATCCCCTTCAGTAGCCATTTTCTCATAAATCCTTCTTGCATGATTATTTGTTGGAAGCAATTCCTAGATCATAGTATTGGTAGGTGTAGAAGTATCGTGTTGCTATAAGGTAATGTGGATCTGATGTAAGAAAACATGTTATCCAAGGTAAAGTAGAAGTAGAAAGTTCTTCTATGATGTGTTGGAAAGGTGTGACCTCTGATAATGGACATGTGGAAGAAACTAATATTTTACATTTTGTCTAGTGAAAGAAAGTTAAGCAGAATTGTTATTTACAATGGATGCGCAAATCATCAAGGACTGAGTGGATTGTAGGTAGGCAATCTGTTTAGTTTTCTGACTGTCAGATGAGGGGAGGGGGAATATGATTTTCCACTTGTACCACATTTTCATTTTACATGGTGCTGTGCATCCATGTATGACTTTTTGTTCTAGTAGATTGGGCTTTTGATCCAGGGAAAAAAATCAACAGTTTGAATAGGAAGCTGAAGCAAATTGTTTCTGAAGATGAAAGAAGACTATGAAGCAATGCTTTAATTGAAATGAGGAAAACAATATAGCCATATTAGGGATTGTAGCAATGGTAGAGTTTAAGATATTTACTTTTGCATGATCATTGACATTTTTGATTTTTCATCTTGTGTCACTATTGGTTTTACCTCCTCAGAGCTCTGACAGTGAGTCATAGTGCATTAGGGACATGTTCCTATGTATATCACGCTTCTGATGCATTTGTAAGATCAGCTGAATTGTCAATACTTCCTTACATGCCTTCACAGTTCTAGATAGAATTTTCTTTTGATTTTATTTCTGTTTCTGTTTTTTATATCTGGGGTGACTGTGTCAAAATTTGTCTTTCAGCCTGAGAAGGAACAAAGCACTGACTAGAGCTAACAGGCAAAAGAAGCAGAGCTGAAGAAAAATTATCTCTGCTTGCAGGTAAATAATTAAAAATAAATTTAGCTTTCTGAATCTGTTTTTTACACCAGCACTGCCAGCCTTTTTAGTTAGTAACAAGTTTTGTGTCCTTCTCCATTTTAATTAATAATTAAATTTTAATTTATTTAATAATTAAAAAATCTTACTTCATCTTCACCAACTGCTAAGGACAGGTATGATAACTATCTAAATTTGCTTTCCATATAGAATTCATGCATTTCCTTACTCCTAATACAAAGAAAATTATGAGACTTGAGACATAAAGATAGGTGTGTAGCAATAATAAGAAAGAGAGAGAGAGAAAGAGGGAGAGGTAGAAGATAATAATCTTCTGAAGTAGAAATTCAGAAGGACAAATTTTATCATCTTGTTATTGGGGTATGTCCAGATTCTTGAATATAATCCCTTTGAAATCTGCATGACTCTCTGGGCAATAAGTTGCTGTTCAGTGTGAGAAGAGGTGGCAGAATTAAGTTCTTCTAATTTTAACACCAGTTATAATTGGTGCGGGATGGGATGGGATGGGATAGGATAGGATAGGATAGGATAGGATAGGATAGGATAGGATAGGATAAGATAGGATGCTCTGGTGAATGGAGAGTGAACTCAGGGAGCTTTGGAGAGGCAATAGTTAGGACTTTACAAACCCCACCATTAACTTTGCAGTCTCTTATCTATGTGACCCCGTGGCAGCACCAGCCAAAGGCAGTGTGTGTCAGTGTCTCCTCATAAAGTTTGTGTCTTCCCTCCATCTGGGAATGAGTGTTGATTTAGATGGGGATGCAGACCTTGAAGTGGAGCTGCCAACTTTCCTATAGGAATAGGTTTACATTCTGCTGAAAGGTGTGAGAGAGGAATGGGGGAAGAAATAGTTTGAAATACTGTTCTGGGAACGTTAGTGAGAGTTCATCTGTTTGGAGACCTGAATTAAGTATCTCCTTGTTCTACAATTTGTGTGATTAGCTTTTTTAGGTATGTTTTGTAGCCTAGTATTGGTTTTGACCGAGGTCAGGTGTGGGGATTTTTGTTGTTGTTGTTGCTGTTGTTTTGTTTATTTGCTTGTTTGTTTTAACCTGGCAGTACACATGCTTTGTTTCCTTTAATTCTTTTTTATGCACTTGATTTTAATTATTGTTTAACTTTTTCCTTTTTTGGAAATGATTCTTGGTAGTGTTGCAGGAAGTTAGATGTGCTGCATCTAGAACAGAGAAAACAGATAAACAGAGCAAATTACCAGGTTCTCACACAGATTTAATAGTACTTTTATTTTTTTCCATGTATGTAGGATTTCAAAATTGGTTTGACTTTGAAGAAAGTTTTCAAGACCTCCACTGAGAGTGTTCTTACTTTTGGGAGTATTAGCATAATTTTTTAAATTGCTTTCTTACTTATTTTGACTATGCACACAGCTTTTTTTCAACATTTGTTTTAGCTTTGATTTTATTATACTAATTACTTTCAGTGTGAAAATTGCATAGTGCGTTACACCAGCATACTGGGTAAGGTCATATTCCCATTACCATGGGAAGGTCATATTGTAAAATGGACAGATATGGTATTGTATGTGTAAAATTATCACATATTGAAAAGGTAATTAAATATTGGCTCTATATAGGTTTGTTGAACTTAGAAAAGCTGCTTGCTTTTTATGTGGGCACACTAACTTTGTCAAGTTTTATGAAAGAATGTTGTTCTAAACAGATAGATGTTGCTTGATAGAGGTTAACTTTTTCTGTTTCCCTTCTGTCCCTCTTCCTCCCTGCACAGATTGTGGTTCTTATTCCACCCTCCACTTCCACTCGCAGTGTATCTTATTTTTATACTGCCGTTTTATCGCTGTTGTGTTGTGGTAGGTTATATTCTTAATATAGTGTTCATTCTACAAACAGAAACTCTGCTGGATAGACTTGAACTAAGTACGTAGGAACACCATGTTTATTCTAGTTACTCTGTCAGACTTTCTGAGTTGTTATTTAAAAGATTCCTTTTTAAATAAACTTAAGAGGTACTGCAGATTCTACAAACTCCTATTTTGTCACCTGATATTAGGAGTTCATTTGACCCCAGTGTCCCCTAGGGCCTCAGTCTTGACCCTGAGTGGCAGACCCTGCTGGGCCTGTGTGGAACATGATCTTTCAGCATGTGGCAAATTGCAGTTCTACAGATGGTTTTAAAGAAAACAAACCAAAACAATTACTATGATTTAATTTTGATTCTCTCAGCATGTGACAGATGTGGCATTAACTGAAGATTGTTTTGTCTTATATGACCTTGAGCTATAATAACATCTATTTCTTCGTTAATAATAAAAACTCGATTCTTTCATGTTGTTATTTTCTTTACTTCCCTGACTTGGATAACTTCTTTCATCTAGTCAGTGTGTATGTCTTGGCTCAGAATGCAAGATAAGAGGATGTTGCCTTTGTTATCTAAGGACTGGATGGAGAAATACTTCTGTGTATAGTCTTAAATATATATATACTTTTAGGTATATGTATATATATACTTCTGTGCCATAGTTTGAGATGTGCATTCTGAGCTCTGTCTTAAGTTTTCTTTCACTGAGTCTTGTTCTGGAGGGAAGTGTGACTTTCAAGTGTCTGGTGTCACAGAAGGGTTCTCTGACATAATTAAAATAGGTGGCTTTCTCAAGGCCTTTCAAACAAAGGTTTTCTTTTTGTTCTTTGAGCTGAGCTTTGTCTACAGTAAGTATATCAACGTTAGCAAGCCTTATAGGAGAGGTTACTCGGGAACATTACTGATGTTAAAACATGAAGCTGCTTGGGAGCCCATTATCTGAGGGTGCTGTGAGCCATGGACTCAAATATTTCCTGTTTTCCAGCATTAATGACAAAGAAAGAAATTAGCAATACTAGTATTGTTCTTTTGAGTGTAATACTTTCAAACCTTTTTTTTATCTGGTGGTAGCGGGTCTGCATGGAGACACAATTTAAGTCTGTGTTTTAAGTCATGCTTACCTTGCTTTGCTTGCTACAGAATATTTTGGAAATAGTTCTTCTTTAGCAAGTTATTGGAGATGTCAGCACCTCTGAAATACTGTGAAGGCAGTCATGTTCAGATGTAATGAAATACAGTGTTACGAGGTAGGTCTGCCTGAATACATATAAATTAATCCTGGCAGTAAACTTTTAACAAAACCAGAGCACAGTTGTATCAGGAAATTGGAACAGGATTGAGCAACTGCATTTTAAAATTTGACTTATATTTATTTGAATAGACAGAACTTTAAATTGAGGGGGCTTAAATTTCTCATGAATATTTATCAGCAGCAGAATTACTGTTTACAATTCAGTGTCAATTGTCACAGTTGAAGTATTTTTAAGGAAAATACTACTTTTTTTACCCTTAGGCTTTAAATATAATTAATGCATTTATTTAGCTGTAGTTACGGAAAATGTTTCATAATATAAGTAGAATATTTGCAGATCAGGTTTTCTGTCTTTGGTAACCCATATACATTCATAACTGTAGAATATGCAAAGTAAAATTTTTAAGCTGGTTAGTGGAGGTTGGGTAGGCAGTTAATTATTGTGTGTCTTCTTGGGTACACTTGTCTTTAAAACAGCAAAATAAGTCTTTCATCTTGCAGCTCAGCAGTGTGTTGGAAGACTGAGGAGGCAGTACACAGGCTTGACAGTTGTGGGATTTAGAAGAGATACATTATCCAGTCACCTGTGGTAAATTTTAGTGCTGGAATCAAGGAAATAACAGCAAAGTAATTAAAACATAAATATGTAAACAGAGTAAATAAGTTTCCTAAAAAGACCAGGGTAATGGAAAGCAAACTGAAAATGTTTAGCAGTGCAATCTTACTTCATTTTTGTTTTACCTTCTGAAATTTGTATTGCTGTGAGACCAACTGTATTGCGACAGATGCCGTGATTGTGCAAGACTTGCTGGCAGAGCTGTCTGTATTGTTTGCAAATTTTGCTGTTCATGAGAGTCCAGCATTCTGTGTGGGTTAAGTGGGTTGGAATGAACTGTGTCGTTTAGAAAGTGATGTGGTGAGTGGTTTTGTTTTTTTTCCTTTTACAACATGCAAGTCACTATTGCACTCTGTGTAGGCTAGCTGCTTTTCCCTATACTTTTGTTGTTTTTTTTTTCGTGCTTTATTCGTGTTTGCAGCTGATGTGATTTGGGATCAAATGTAAATGATGATACAGAGTTTCTAAACAGATTTTGCTTGCTGTAACATAGTATATATTTGCAATTCTAGCTTAAGGCTTTGGGTTAATATTTCTTGAGAGATGAAGGAGTCTTCTGCTTCTAGACCACAGTGACAGTAAGGGAACACAACTGCCTAAGTCACTAGCACATAAATGGGAGAATAAAAAAATCTGGTTGTTGATTTCTGTTTCGCTCACTCAACAGAAAAGAGCTTCAGTGACAGGGAATTGTACAGAAACAGTAAAGGTTTTCACATTATCAAGGAAAAGTGTTGCAGCACATAGAATTTACTTCTTAGTAGGTCCCATTTAACATTTCAAAGATAGTGGGCTCTTATTAAGAAGAATGAGCTGATAGCAGTGTTTTAAAATATAAGAAAGTATCTCTTTTTCTGTCAAGAGCAGTATTAGCACGTGGGTAAATTTATAGGACTCAGTTTTTACTCATCGTACCTTAAAATATAAGTCTGTTATCCTGCAACTGTGCTGTACACAGGCAAGGGCTGAGTTTAGGAACCATTTCTTACGTGTCTGGACCCAGTAAAAAAGCCCTGCTAACATTATTTTTAATTGGATGCCTAAAAGTGGCTCTGCAGAAAACTTCACCGTCAAAGCAAAATAGAAGAAAGACGGTAGGGATTTCAGTCATCATTTTCTGACATCTCTCTCTTTACATCCCTTTCACGCGGAGGGTGGAGAGAGAAGGGGCAAGCATACTGGGAGATCATTTCACTTTCCAAATCAGGGTTTTAGGGCTCCATGAGAGATGATTTTGCATTGCACAGGAATAAAATCCTGCAGCTCTGACTCCCTGGTCATGAGGTTCCCAGAGGCACAGCAGAGTTGTCCAGGGCTTCTGAGTAGGTACAGCAAAGGAGACCTGGGTTGTGGTAATAAAAGTTGTAGTAGCACCATTACCTTTCCATTGGTTTTAGTGTGTTTCTCCAACACGAAGTAGAAGGAGGTGATGATTAAAAAGAAAGCCTTTTCCAACAAGAAATGCTTGAAATCTCTCTTAGAATAGGAAAGATGTAAGGTGGCCAGCTAGACAGCGCTGTATATGTGTTATCAAAACTACGTCAAAACACCATTTTTCATTTACGCTTGTGTCCCTGTATGGATGCAATGTGAAGTTTCAGGCATAGACATTATTCTTCTTGTTGAAAGCTGACAACTTCAGTTTTCATTTAACTGACTCTTGATTCTTGAACAGGAAAGATTGTTTAAAAATTTAATTTCCTATGTGATACTCATTGCATTTGAGACATTATGCAGTGGCTATTAAAAGTGATGCATATATTGAATTTCCAAATAAAGATTTTAGAGCAACTCCTGCCCTGTTCTTTTTTCAGGGAATGAGAGCCTTTAGGCTGATCTGAAAGGACATTTGCTGAAACCATGTCTACAAAGCACCTGGACAGCACTGGGAGATGAGTTTTGAGATACTTAAATTAAATTATCAATTTTAATACAAACATTTAGTGAAAAAGAGAATGTGAAAAAACGTTGTTAATAAGAATTGAAGCAAAGGCTATTCAGAGAGGTTTCATAAATGTTATGTCCAGTTTACTGAAGTTGTTTGGCAGTTGTGACGTTGTATTTCAAATGTAACTAGAAATAGATATTTGATCTGAGCACTGGTTTTTCTTTGTTTTTTTTTTTTTTTTTTTCACTTTAGGGGACATTAATTTGTCTTTCTGTTAATCTTAGAAAGCCTTATAAATTTAGTGCCCTATTTCCAGTACATTGGACTGACATTTTACATGCTCAGATATGGCAATATATTGTTGCAGGGGTGAACAGTGGGACACATAAATAAATTTTTAATGAGGATAAACTTGTATATGAAAGAAATAGTTGAAGTCTTTTAAAGCTATTGATGTAACAGTAATATTAATAGTCAGTTTTCCTTCCAAACCTGGAGTAGCCTCTAATACACCTTCATGGAAAAGATATTTTATGCAATTTTATGCAATGCAGTCAACTGTCAAATAATTAATTTAAAATTCAGATCTGAGGGGAAATAAAAAAATCACAAAATCTGTAGACTCACATGGAGTCCTCTTCACTTTCACACTGCTAGAGTGCTTTTTGATAAAGAAGAAAGAGGATGGAGTAGCAGATAGATGTCTGGAACTGATCCACGGTTCATTGAATTAAATTGAAATTTTTTTCATTAACTTTGATCATCCTTGGATTGAACCGGTATGCATATGATTTAATTAGTAGCAAGCTCAGGAAATGCTGGGATGTTGGCTTTTCTAGTGCTTTACCTACTGAGATGGTAATTACATAAACCAATATATTTGTGTGTTTATGATATGGCAAGTGCAGAAGTAACCACAGCTGGTTCTCCTAGTAGTGGACCTCCATTTTAAAGAGTCATTTTATACTAAACCTCTTTTTCTTTCTCGCTAATGATAAGATTGAATCTGATCGTCGTTCATTCGTTACGCATAAAATGGATCTATTTCTATGTCATTGAAAATATTTTTATGCTGGAGTAGGGAGAAAATTTTAACTTTATTCTATGTCTAATTTTGAAAGATATTAACACCCCTACTGCCCTCCATATGTTATATTTAACATTAAGGGTTAAAAATGCAAGGTTTTGATAGGTTCTCTTTGCCTCAGAGCACTAAGGAGGTTCTTTAATACCAAATGTTTAATTATCCAGTAGAGTATGTTTTTATCATGGATCACATTGAAGGTATCTCTATTAATGCTGTCATTTTATTTTATTTTAAGTTGTGTAAAGCAGTGCAGCTTCGTGTTGGGATACCTTTACTTTTATGCAAGTTTAAGAAGCAACCAGAGAAAACTCCTCTGCTAAGGGCAAGTTTGTAGGCAAAGCTGTTGGACAGTTTTAGTTCAGAATGACTAAATTTCTCACCTGAAGCATTTAAAATGTTTTTACCCTGGATCAGATTTCTACCACCTTATTCCTTCCTGTACTGTTCGTTATTGGGTGAGCTGCCCCAGTTCCTTACCTGGGGCAGTTGGTGAAGTTATGGTACTGCCTGGGGCAAGGGGGGAAGGATGGTGGGAGTTGGCTGTGGGTGTTGACACTGCACACAGAGATTCCATGTAGATGTGTCCTGTTTGCTTTGGCAGACCCTGTTGTGAGTCTGAATGATTTACAGTTTAAAAGTTTATGAAAGCTACCAGGCTTCTTATGTATTAGTAGCATAAATAAGAATAGTAGGTATAAAAATTAAGGGAGAAAGGCTTATAAGCTAAGACCACACTTTTTCAATTTAGCAGTTGTTAACTAGCCATAAATCTGTCACTTGGGTTTGCTTATGCTTGTGGTAGTTTGCACACAGTTTTTCGCACAATAAATAAGAATTCTCTAAGGTGTCAGTTACATACCTGTCAATGAAAACTAACCTGAAAAAATTAGGTCTGTGTCAAAAAATATTAAAAGTAACCTTGATTTTTTTTCTCAAGGGCATTTAAGAGTTAGTGAAGCAACATTAAATGCTATGCCAACAAGATGCTGAGGTTTTAGGTGGTATTTTCTGTAATGCTTTACAAGAAAAGGTTTTGTAGCAAGTGCAACATAGCACAGAACATAGGTACCTTTTGAGGCAGACATTACCTTCTCAAATAAGCATGACATATGCTTAGGCTGTGCTGATGTGTTATTGTGTATCATCTACAATGATTTTGGAGTGTATTACAAAATTATTTGTATGCTTAGGGGAGTGATTCAGACAACAGAAAAGGAATTAAGTAGGTGATCTAAGTATTTATTTGTTTATATGTTTCTAACTGCTGATTGATGAGCTTATAATACTACTTCTGCGTTTGCAATTGAGAAGGGATGTTAGTAAGCAAATGATTTTTCTCACTTGCCTTTGTTTCTCTGAAAAATAGTAACTCCTTTTAGAAGGACAGCAATATTTTAAAGGTACAAATCTGAGAAACAGGCGACTGAAAATGTATACACAGTCTACTTTTTTGGTGTCAAACAGAATTAAAAGCAGAAAAGAAGTGTTTAATATATTATTTAATGTATTGTGAAGCAAGATACCCTATCTTGCTTGTTATATATTTTGGGACAGCATAGTTAAAAAATCAAGGTATTATTGTACAAGTTGGGAAAGATTTCTTACTCTGTCGTAAACCTTCTGTTCGATTACTGCCACAAGAATTTCTAGGATATAATTAAAAAATAGTTGTCTGACCTCTGCTGATTAGGAACTGGGATTAGGTTTCTTGTGCTTGAATATGTCAGTTCATCAGCTTCTCTAGCTCTGAAATAGCTTATTGTTTCCATGTGTTTTTCTGTGTGTACTGCCTTTTATGTGTTTCAGCTGTTTCCAAAAAAAATTGTCATATCTGTCATACTTCCCAATACTTTTGAAAAAGCAGACCCTTAAAAAGCAATGACTCTCTGTCTTCTGCCCAGGATCACCCATATTGAAATGTGAAGTTTGTGTTGCACAGTCCCCCTGTGCATGTATGGTTTGACTCTACAAAGTCTCTCCAGCAATCCCTGCTCATCTACAGTGAAATGCAGTGGCAGCTTGTTTCAGATTTCTAGTTGTTAATCAATCTGTTCACACTTAAATGTGTTGCAGCCCGGTGAAAGCAGGGAGTATCCTGGATGAATGATATGAAAGAAGCAAAGTGGATGTACGTAAGTGTAATCTGCCCCCAGAGTGGCAGATTGCTTTAGCAATGACCTTTATTGGTGAGAATAGACTGAAGTTGTATCATTTTTGAGAACCAGAGTGCTACTTCCACTTAAGTTATTGCTGGGTGCTATGTTTTGCTGTCACTTTTTAAAGACACTGTTAGGTTGAGCTTAATACTTGTTCTTAAAAATTCCAGGTTTAAAGCATAAAGGCCTAAGGAAATTATGTCTCCAAGATGGTATTTGTGCATCTGCTGTCAGCCCTCTTTTTTCCACTTCAGTTAAATTTCATGCAGAACATCCAGGTCACCAGAGACAGCAAGGTACAGGTGGTGTGCGAGAATAAAGGGCTTAATGAAGGAGAGAAACCCTGTAAATTCCTCAGCCAAAGCAGAGGTAGCAGGATGGATTTGTCCTTTACCACTGAATCTGCAAACTAACTTTGCCTCCAAACACAGAGGAAATAAACTTTTGCTGGTTCTGCTGCTTGCAAAAGAAAGCTTACTGTAAACCTGAGGATGAATTATGTTCTGTTTGCTGACACATCTTATAGAAGAGGAAAACAGAATAGTTCTGTTTGAAATATTTCAAAAGCACTGAGGAGGAATGCTTTAAGAGAAAGCACTGCATATGTTGTCTTTTAGACTTTTAGAAGAATAGTGTGTCTACAGGAGAGAGCCTGAGACAAATGATGCTGTTTTTCACAGTCTCTGAGATGATTAGCAAATATTGGAACATAATAGAAGTTATAATCAACTGTAAATGTAAACTGTTAGATTGCTGCAGAGGGAGGAGGCTGCTTAGACAATAAACCTTACAGTAACACATCTATTTCTTTAAAACTCTCAGCATGTTGCCATCATCTGGAAAAGTATACACAATAGCTCGTCATAAACCTATCAACTTTTCTGCATTAACATCTCCATTTGTGATATATGATATCTGAAATGAATTATTTTAGAATGAAAACTCTCCCTATTTTGTAGTATAATACCCCCCTTTCGAGAACTAAATTCTGAATTACAAATATTCTAGGTGTTTGGAATGTAAATCCATAACTGTGAAAAACAATTTAAAAAGAGAGTTTGAGAAATCAGTTAGTATTTAACTTTTGTAGTGTTGGCGGCCAGATGCAAAAAGGAAAGAAAAGGTAGGACGTTTATAGTATATCATGTACTACAGGTTAGGCGTAGACAAAGTAGATAGAAGTAAATACTAAGTGCAGTTTCTAAGACCCAGAAAGTGGATGTATGAGTGAGATTTCTTTTTGTGGGACTTGTGAACCTTTAATCTTTCCCAAGTTTTGCACCCGTATAGTATCTGCCCATTTTCCCTTTTTGAAAACATCAGTTAGGCCAACTCTAGGTTTGCTTTTGTGTGTTAGCAAGCAGTTATTTTGTGTGGGTCTCTCTGTATGAAGAACTCGTGGTGGGGAGAGCACTAAATCCAAATAAGCCGTGATTAGGTTGCCCAGAAGAGTTGTGGAAACTTGCTGGAGACTTTAAACCCAACTAGGCAAGTCCTTGAGTGACGTGCTTTAAACAGGGTGTTGAACTAGGCCACATCCAGTGGTCTCTTTGAACCGAAATTATTCTATGATCCTGTAGTTCTGTGAAGTACAGAAGTAAAACTTGTATTCATTTCTAAAGGAGATTGGTCCAGGGGTTATCTTTAAAAGTCATCCCTAAGCTTAATTCTGGGACTGTCCATCTTTTACTGTCGTTGAACTTTGCTTTCTTTGAGGGCAGTTTTGCTCCTCAGTACATTGTATTTGTTGTGAGAAGTTAGAAAATGGGAGATCGACCTTCATCATAACTGATGCATTAATTCTCTGCAGGATTTGTAACTGAGATTTTAGGCAAGATTGTGCATGTTGTGAGTGTCTTTATCATATTACTGATCATTACCAGGATCATATTATACTGGAACTTATACTTCTTTCTGGGATGACTAAGTTGGAATTTCTGAACCAAAAGAGAGGGCTTATGCATCCTGAAAGCAAGGTTCAGCACAAACTCTTTTCCTTGTACTGTTCATTTGTTCAGCCCTGCAATTTTGCAAGGGTGTTTAAAATTTCATTTCCCTAATCTTCCATTAGTACTGAGAAAGCTGCTCCTTTGTGGTACCTGTCACCAGTGAGAGGTAAGCAGTAGTTAAGTACCTAGTTTGAGAATTGGGTATCTGCGTTTCCCATTCCAGAGGAAATTACTGCAATTCTGAAATATGGTGGAGAAATGCAGCTCTCGATATATTTTCTGTATCTGTCAAAGTTTTTTTGAGCTGTGAGAATATTCCAATCTATGCTTCAGGAATTAGTAGAGTGGGCCATCTGATGCAAATCTGATTGCTTGAGCATTACAGAATGTGGAAAAATCCTCTATGCAACTTGAAGTGGTTTGACAGAGTAGGATGTTTTTTTGCAGTCCACGTTCCTCATGTGCATACCTGGAGAAAACACACAAACACATGGCCTCCTCACCTCACCACTGCGGCCAAACCATCCGCCATTTGGAGTTCATGCCTCAGGTGTGCATGGTCAAGCCAGAATCTGCACTTACGTGACCTTATTCTGTTCCTGAAGGTATTCAAAGTACTTTGATTTTAAAAAGAAGGGTAGCGATTTCAAATTGAATTGTTTTCCATTCCTTGAAATACGAGGTGCTGTATAAAAAATAAAATAAAAAGCTAGTAGAATTTTTTGAGGCAAAGCATATATAGGTAATATATTTACATTGTGAAATCATGTCTTACTATACATCACTCTTAAAGTGTAGTATCAGCAGAACCAAAAATATGCACCCGTCAAACTGTACCCATTCAGAGCATCACTGATCATACTATATAAAGATGTCATCACCAGATGAGAATACAAAATTCTTAGCAAACTGCGGTTATACTTCCTACTGATGGTTGCTATTAGAAGTTCCCTTCTGATGGCACATCTAGCACCTTCTGATATTTATAATCTGTGATTTGCATTTGGAACTAAGCTTTTACCCTCATAGGAAGACAGAGCATAAACAGAGTGAGATGTGAAGCAGCATTTCTGTAGAGAGCTGTTTGTGGTAATTCTTGAGAGTTCTCTGTTGATCCCAAAATAAATTCCTAGATACAAATATACCACAGCCTGGGGGATGAATGTGCACCAGGCACTGATGACTGCTGTGTAACGCAAGTAGCCTTGTGTCCTACAATCATCATAATCCCTTCTTATATAAGGTAATAAATAAACATAAGTACTTTTAAAAAGCTGATTCTTGGATATGCAGGGCTAAAGGGTCTTGGCTGACCAAGGGTCTGCTGCTTCTTGCAGCAAGAGAGCTCTGTGCCATTGCTTAGTAGTGACAGAATATCTTACAAGTGGCATGAAAAACCTGAAAACCTCCTTTTATTGCATTCTCTAGGTGCTACAGAAAAAGATGCTGGGTTCTCTTTCTGACTTCACCTTCTTTTTAGTAGTTGCAAGAAAAAAATGCTCTATTTATTTTGTCAATGAAACGCTGAGTGCTCCAAGATGAGATTACCTCAACAGAGGAATGCACAACCTTGACTACAACAAACAACTTTACCCAGATGACTTATTTGCTGAAAATAATTAACGATGTCTAGGTAGCTGAAAACTCTCATCTACTGTGCACCAAGAGCATCTGGTTTGTTTTGTGCATTTGTTTGCTTTGCTCACAGAAGTTTCTTAGTTTTCCAAGCCAGCCAGGAAAACCAGCAGACTTACTGAAGCAAAAGTCCTCCTAGCATACTACAATAAGGGCAAATAATTAGATTCACACCCTTAGAATAGATACACAGCTTAAAAGCAAAAACAAACCGCCTTGATTCAGCAGACACAAGTTGATTTCTGGTATAATATGACAAAGAACGAAGTCTGTTTCACCTGTCTGATAGCAGGCTGGTTGGATTTTGTCCTAGAAAAACTCTGATGTTCCTGACCTAGAGTGGGAACTGAAGTAACCTGGTGCCAGTATCAGCAACAGGTTACTTCTTGCATTTAATTTGTTCTTGCAGTGTGGCTAAAATAATTCCATTTCATATATCCACTTCTTAGGAAGGAATCTTTTTAAGCAGGTAAATATCATAGTTTTAAAGCCATTTCCCCCAAATACCTGTGTTTGGCAGTAGAAAGAAGCCAAAAAGGATTTGGTGGTACATGACAAAACTGAGATTTTATACTTATTGTGTTGTTGATTACTCATTGATTGCTCTGTTTATATGAAAGTAAGACCATTTTCTAACTATTGGCCCTTCAGGCTCTGATTCAAATATTTAAGTTGGAATGGATCCATCTGCTGCTTGTACTTCTATAAATTATGGTTTCCTGAAGTGTCATTTTTATGGGTGGGCAAGTTAGCAAGTTTTATTTTTGGTGACCATTACTCAGTCTGGTAACCTGGGTGGAGAGGCAAGGGAAGAAAAACTCTGCTTTTGCAGTGTAATGAGCAGATACCAAACAATTCTGGATGTGTTCAAGAAAAAAAGATCTGTTAAACAAAGCTGGAACAATTTAAGGTTTCATATGTGATAAAATTTCATGTTGAAGAGGAATCATGAAAGATCAAAAGTTGAACCTGCTTCCACTGAGACAAATAGAAATGTTTGTTCCTATGGAGATTTTTAAGCCCAAATTCTACAATCCTGAAATGTTTTCAAGTCTGGGTAGAGTAATCGTTACTAACTAGCTGATTTTTAAAGAAAATTATTAAACTTTGTGGGGTTTTGTTGGTTTTTTTATGCAGGCTTTTAGCAAAGTGAAAGGTTTTCAAATATTAAAATTTAGGTATATATCTGGTTAGGTGATTACAATTTCTTCTAAAATAAATTCAGCGTTACGCCTGCCAGAGGCAGGATGACTTGCTCTGGGAGGTTCACAGAAGACCATTATAAAAAGGATATGGAATGGTGTCAGTGGAGTGATACCACTTAAAGGCATGCTTTTTCCTTATCGTAATGAGAATAGTTTAATACTTGCTAAAATGAGAATATATGTTGTATCTTTAAAGAAGGTTTTTATACCGTTCTCAAAGGTATCAGGAGAAGGCTGTGGCACCAGCTGCCTCTGTTCATTCCTATAGTGTGGGCAAAATCTGTCTGCCATGGCAATGTACCTTACTCGTATTGAAACACAGGTGTTTTGAAAATAAGATGCAATCAACAGAAGGAGGGAATGGAAGGAATATTTTGCTGCTAACATTGAACGATTAACATTAAAAACTTTAAATTTTATCCTGGCTAATTTTTATAGCAGAAATTAAAACTTTAAGGATGTCCATTTTGCATTCAAATTTTCAGTGATTCAGTCTTTGCTTCAAGTGTTTCATAAAAGTATTTATTTAAAAAACCCAAATCAGCTGTTTTTGTTGGACTAGAAAGGGAATGTCATGTGGAAAATGCTACAGTTAAAATCCTGTAACTTGACCTTGAAAGTTTATTTTCTTTGGTAGAAGGCTTTGTTCATTCAGATTTAAACTGAGCCATCTGTTTGATTTTGCATCTGAGAACTCCTGCTCTTATTATTTCAAAAATGTGGGCCAGTTCACAGGTGAACAAAATCATGTTGGTGGGTTTTTAATACTTAACTGTGTGTTCATGCTAAGGCAGGGAGTACAAAGCAGGGGAAATAATGTGCATGGCTATACTGTAGTGTTGTCTTTTGTGATTCAGCTGGAAGAGCCAGCTGGTACTTGGTACAGGCGCTTGAGTCTGTAGGAACCGGTGCAGTATTTACTGGCTTCATTTTGGTGAATTGCTGTTTGGGAGTTTTTAAAAATCTGTTGTAGGAACTATGAACGAACTCTGACACCATGTGTACAGACATTTACAGAACTCTGGCCTGTGTGGATATGTTTGCTCACATTTTATGATTTCTATCTCCTCAAATGTGCTTTCTGTTGTGTTCTCCTTTCTCTTCATACTTGTTTTTATGTACATATTTTAAGTTTAATTCTGTCATATTTTTGCCATATGCAAAAACATTTATGCGAAACATTTGCAAAGATGGTAGTAGGCTGTGTACAGTGGCCTGTCCTGTTCTGGATAATTTTGTATGAATCCAGTTTTATGTGATTGAGTTGCTCATGTTGAGGTGGTAGAATTGAATATATTAAACAGAGCAGGTTATTTTCCAGCTGTGTATGTCATCTATGAAAAATAAATACACCAGTGAATGAAAAGTCCAGCTTGGAAGTGTCTCAGTTTTAGCAAGTTCGAATTTCTGTTCCATACTCCTACGCCTTCATTACATAAGCAATGGTTGGAGTTGATAAAGGTTAGTGCTAAAGAAGAGGCATTTTGCTTTCAAACTCATGGAGGCAAACCTATCTGCCTGCTTTAGTCTTCTCTTCCATGCCATTTCTTTTTGTAACAATACGTCAGGAGACCTGAGCATTCCTCATTTTATCTCCAGCCATGTCTGACCTCCTTTCTCAGTCCACACTTAGAATCAGCAGAATGGTCACTCTTTGCCGTTTGGGGAGGCCAGCAGAGGAGGTAAACTGATCTTGTACCGTGGTTCTTGAAGTTCTTTTTGAATGGAGATACTTTCTGCTGCTGTTACCTCCAGAGGGGTACTAACTTTCCAGGCTTTGAAGTGTCCTCTCGTTTAGGGTTTTGCTATCAGTCCATCCGGCTGGTCAGAGATATCTTTCTAAAGACATTTTGAAAGCAGTGATAATTGCAGAGATTTTGCTTATTTGAAAGGGAGTTATTGGAGCTTTCTGTTTTCATTAATTCTTACAGCTACTGGCTTGCCCCATGCTTCCAAGGGCCATCTTAAAGCATTATTGTGTTCTCAGGAAATAGTTGTTAAGCCATGTAAGACCCAAATAAATATTTTAAACAAACAGGTCTGCTGAAAACATGTGAGTAGTGTCGAGGGAATTATATTCTTTTGTATTTTTTCTAGTAAGGGTTATTTATTGGGGTGAGCAGATGGGTACTATTCATTTTTGGCATTCATTGATAAGCCTGCTACCTCTCCAGGTGGCTGTACAAAAATGATAACACTGTGGCACTGCTCCCATTTTATTTTTATTTCTCTCAGGCTAGTTAGTCACCTGTCTCTGTTCTCCTCATTTAGAGCCATCTGCTGGATTTTTTTGTTTCTGTTTTTTTGATTGTTCTCTATTCTAAAGTCACCAAGGAATCTCCAATAGGGGCTGATGCAAAGTCTTTGTATGCTTGCTGAGTATTGGACTCATGGATATCTTCTTTTTGTCTTCATCTCTGTAGCCAGCTTGCAAGTTTTATTTTCCCCAGCCTGCCCTCATGAAGTAATCCATGCAACACTGAGTTATTTGTGGACTGTTTTACCACTTTGATGATTAATATAGGGGTTCTCTTACTTTTTTCCCTTGAAATATTGAAAGAATGAAGAGCTATTGAGAATCCATCCTCTGCTGCATTTGTTATCACGAGAGAGCAGAAGATAAATTTGGCACACAGGAGTTGGACTTGATGGTCCTGATGGGTCCCTTCCAGCTTGGCAGACTCTATGATTCAAAGCGATTAAAACAAAAACTTTATCTATATAAAACTACATTTAAAAAAGTTTAATCAAGAATTTATTTCCTTTCTGAGGAGCCAAGATAGGCAACATGCTTCTAAAACAGAAAATCTTTTATTGTGAGTATGGGAGATTGTCTAGACTGTGATTAGATGTGTGCGGGACTAACCTGCACCTATCATCAGCATGCGTTTAAAATGTGTCAGCTGGCTGGATTTGAGAATGGATCAACAAAAACGTGTACTTGATACCACATGAAACATTTTCTGTGGCTGAAGGGCCAGGTCACAGTTTCACAGCTGTTTCCCTGTGCTTTCCTACTCTTCTTTCCATCTTTCTTGCAACCTCATCCTTGCTTCCAAGAGAGCTCAGCTTCTCCATTCCTTTAGAGAGCCAGTACTATGCTGTTGGACTCTGTTACCATGTTTCTATTTGTGGTCATGAATTTTATTCTCTAATATGTTATTAAAACTGATACAGGCAATACTGGAAGAGAGATGAACACACATGAACATATACCTAAACCTTAAATGTTTAAGCACATATTGTATGTGGCCACAGATACAGGAAAAGCTGAAAAATCTGATCATCTTGAGCTCAGAATTACTTATTTGTTACTTGCTAGTTATTAAGATTATTGTATTATGTTGCTCCTAAAGTTAAATTGCACCAGTATAGTAGTATGTATATGTTATATACTATATAGTTGGAGTTTCAGTTCCAATTCTGCTTTCTTGAATATTTTTACGAGAAAACAATAGAAATGTTTTTCCTTGCAGACATCTGGGATGCCTTCCTCTTTTCCCCTCCAGGCATTGTACTGTAAACACATCCTTTTGCAGCTCTTGCTCTCAGCTGAATTTTATATTGAATATTGAATTTTATACTGAATACTGCCAGATCTTTCTCTTGACTTGCTCCTACTCCTTCTCCTCCTCCTCCTCCTGTTAGTTATAATGTAGTTTGTTCTATGTAGCTGTTGAAAGAGTTTCTCTTGCCACCAGCCATTTAATTAAGGAAGTGCTTGAACAGCCAATTATCCTCATTATGGTTGCTGCATTATTTTTTCATTACCTATCCTTATATACATTTTTGCTCTCCTGTTTTAAAAAATAGCTATTGTCACTCATATAGAAAGAACAGAGATAAATGACAGATGATAGATTTGAGGAGCTAAAGAGCTAAGTTCTACATATTAATTTCTTTGGTGGTGGTGGTGGTGGTATGAAGTTTTATAGTTTATTTTTTCTGAGTGGTAGTGTAATATCTATTCTGGGATTTATTCTAGTAATAAATTATAGTAATCTGTTCGATCAGCAATGATTTGAGGTCCCTGAGGACAGTTGTAATCCACAGAGATAAAGCTGCTTGATAATCAAGAGTGAAATATATAGATACTTACATAATATTACATTTTTGCAGAGTATTACTGGGTTCATGCAACTTTTCTGCATCCCAGTTTGCCTCTGTGGAATTGCATATTTTGTCCATGGCTTTGAATTGTTGGTAACTGTCCTTTTTCTCTACATGATTATTCTGGTTGATGACTTTGCATTTCTGTAATATTGAGCTTTAAACTACAGTAAACAGACTGAAGTGATGATAGCAGTAGTTTGTTATTTGGGATTGAGAACCATGTCAACATAGTTGAATTTAGTTTGACCTCAATGATTCCCCTCCCCACTTTAAATATCAGTCCAAAAAAAATGATCTTGATGTTTTCAGGAAGAATTTCTGTACACAAGGGAATCATCCTAGGTATCTGGATTTTAGTACTGATGATCTGAACCAGTGAATAGAGATATGTATTCCACTTGTCAGCCAGCTCTGCTTGAGGGAGAACTTACATATGTTTTCATCACTGGAGTCCGTATTGTTTTTATTTCATTGTAAGTCACCCACCACAATTTTGAAGTATGATATAGAAAGATTTGGAGCCACTTTCTGTGGCTCTCCACTAACCTCTGAACTGAGATACACTCGAGCCACAGAATGTCTTGCTAATGAACAATTGGGTTTTAATGCAAAAAACCTCTAAATGAATATGACAACTGAGGATGTTGTGTTTTTCTTCCCACTTCATTTCTTGCAATTCATTCTCTATTCCAGCTTTAGGGAAACCTGCCTAGTGGGTATAAAAAAGCCATCTTTTGGAAGAAGATCTAAAGTGTAGACCCCAAAGTAATCATTGGTAACAGGTATATCCCTTCCACTTTAAATCACAGTACAAATGGGCAATTATCTAAAACAATGTGTATATAATGAATTATTTCCCTGAGTCAAGCTGACATACGTAGCTAATTACACTGAGGCATTCCGACATTCGTTCATTTAACAATGTAGAAATAAAGTGTTTTAAGAGAGTAATAAAACAATACGGTCGATGTGGGGGTATTGACCCAAATGCTTTGCGAGAACACATTTTTAGGAGGTTTTATGATGAAACTTGCTCCGGTGCCTTATTTGAGGCAAAAGAGCCCATCAAATTGAGGAAAATTTGAAAGAGAGAGGTTGTTGGTTGTAGATTTCCCTCACCGATGTTGCATATCTTTATTTATACATAAAGTGTTCTACTTTACTGCAGATCTTCTACTTTGTGCTTTTTTATGCATCTGGACTGAATCCTACTGTCATTTAGACCAGTGCAGCTACATGAAGCTTCTGACCAGAAGTGGTCAATGCTCTGGTCAGTGCTCTGTTTCACAAAGAACTCAGATACCATCATCTAATGAAGAACTTCAACATGGTGGAGAGGGGATGGCATGCTAGCACAGGAAATCTTTGCATAAGACTCATGTCTTTTTGAAAAGGAAAGATGAAAACATTAAATAAATAAACAAATATATAAATAAATGGCTACTAAATATTTTAGAACTTCATCCTGCTTGGGAATTCACCTTAAAGAAGGTCATTTAGAGATGAGGTAAGTAGAGGAAAAATGCATGCAAACCTTCAGTTCTATAGGTCCTTAAAATACATGTTTTTCTCCTCCTTGTTGTTTTTAATATAAAATAACAAAGTTCAACTGTTACTGATGTGAAAGTAGGAGGGAGCTTTATATTATCTAGATTGACAGAATGAGTGGGATGCTCAGAGGGATTTCATCTATTCTTTCCAGTAACTTCTCTCTAGGGCAGGGCATAACTTGCGGAGATGTGTTCAGTCTGTGTGTAAATACTTCAGTTAATGGAAATCATGTCACATGTGCTTCCAGGTAATTTTAAAGAAAAAGAGAGATTGGAGAGTAGTATTCGTGAGTTAGCTACAGAAAAGCATAAATAAGTAACAGCTTGTAATCAAATACCTATATATATATACACACATATATATATATATATCTAATTTGTGTCTATGTGTGTATGCACATGTATACACGTGTAAATAGCACAGACATGAATGATTACCGACTGCAGCAAAAATGTCACTGGCTTCTGGATAGTGTCTATCCAAAATCCAAGCCTGTTGATAGACGGGGGAAAATTCTATTTCAACCTTGTTGTCTACCCCAACTTTACCCAAACTAGTGACTTTCTTTTCCAGATGTGTCCCTTTCCACTGTAGGTGTGCTTTGGGTTTTTCTCACTGTCTTTCCTCACAGATGTCGAAGGGGATCAGAGTGTTCTCATATATTCAAAACAAGATCACAAACCATATATGCTTCATTTGCGAGAAACATAAACAGAATTTAATTGTGCTTCCTATTGTCAGAGCTTGCTCTTTAATTCATGTGTGGTAAAGCAAATAAAATGATACACTGACAGTTTCAAAACATGATTTATTTTTCTATGTGTTTATAAGCAAAGTCTTTTTGTTGATGGCTGTATTTGCCAGCCACCATTGTTGTTCTAGGCTTGGAAAATTAAAAATTTACATTTCTAAGCTTATTCCATAAGGAAAGTGTGTTTATAAAATGAAAGCTTGGTTTCTGCTCTCGTCTCTTATTCCAGAAGTTGGAGGTGTTAAGTGCAATGCCCAGTGATATGAGGTGCTCTATAAAAATGTGATAATTAAAGGACAGGCATGGATGGAGAGCTCTGCTTTATTTTTTGACTTTGTTTTCAGAACTGGGACAAGGGCCTTTAGAGCTGGGCAGTTTTCCTGTATGTGCCTCACTAAAATAGTCTCAAATAACAGGAAGAGACAAACTTAGTTTTACATACCTGCTTTCTAACCATTTTTGGGGTTTTAGGAGTGACAAGAAAAAATACCTCTGATGAAGAAGATGTGATTTTTTTTCTCCTCCAGATATCACAAACAAATACTCCTCCAAGTGTGAAAAAACAAATCAAGAACAAAAATTCTGCTGAGTTTCTCTCTCTCCTGTCTTTTTTAATCTCTACAATTATTTCATTTTATGATAGTGTGTTATCACTGTTTGTTCCTTCTAAAACTTTACAGGCTCTTTGAAGTAATCAGTATGAGTTTAGGGGTCACATACATAGCCACTTAAACCTGTGCATTATGATGGAAGAAATTTCTATTAAACTTTATGGTGGGTAGATGAAGGCTTGTAAGATTTTCAATTAACCTGAAGGATTAAAGCATTACAGCTATTGTTCCTGCTTTGTGAAAGGTGAAGGAATGGTAACCTGTTCATTAGATATGGGTAGTATTTAAGCAGGAAAATAATTCTGTTTCCTCACTACTTTGGGAATTAAATTACTAGTTACTTGTGGGGTTTTGATAGACTCCCAAATAAAGGAGAGAACAATGCTTAGCCAGGGCCTGCATGAAGAATACTGGAATGAGTAAGTATCATGACACTGGAAAACAGATGTACCAAAATAATACTTATTCTGGTTGAGCATGCATGTGGTATGCATAACAGGTTAATCTGAGGTAAAAAACCAGAAGGATTAAAAATTTGGGTGCTATGGGATGACAGGGCAAGAACAGCCCTGTGGTTTTGTTCTGGAAGCTTATCCAGGAAGTGATTCAGAGGAGATGCCACAAATTTAAAAAAATCTTCTCATCAGTTGATAGAAGGAAAACTTTGGTTCTTCAGGACACTGAGTGGTCTGCTCCAATCTGCTAAAGCCATTAAGGAGATATTTAAAGTATTACAAAGACATTGAACAGTATAAATGCTTTGCTGGGTTGGTCACGCAGTGACTTACATGTGAGGAACTAGCGGAAAATTAGAGGATTGAAAAATATTTATTGTAAATAAATGATGAAAGGCTGTGGCCAGAGATGGTAAGATGTTTATAAACAGTAGAAGGATGTGGTTATGTAGGAGAACGTGCTCCCTCATGCCTATGCCTGCATATGAGTTTGTTGAACTGGGAGAAAAGAAAATAGAATATAGAGCATAACTCAATCAGATTAAAAAGTTGAAAAGAAATAATGACACAAGAAAACAGTGTAAAACTTAATGCTATTTTTTTTTAATATTGGCAAAATGCTTTAGGGGAAAAGAATATGAAAACCAAACACAGTTAAATAGGGCATTGAAGGTGTATAATAAATATATAAGTGGGATGGAGTGGGTTAGAAAGAAGGTAAACCAGAAATTGTTTTATATTATTCTATGAATTCTGAAAGGAGAAAGTGAAGACTTTCGTTTTCAAATGGTGTTGTCTCTGTCCCTTCCTATTCGCACCTCACTGTGCTGTCTGATAACACCCTCTAGATGGTGATGGGGGATTCCAGCATGTTGAATTTCTCATGTCTCCATGACTTAGCATAGATATCTGGTGTGGGTTTGGGTTTGGTTTTTTTTAAATGTATATAAAGTTTTTTTTGACAAAGTGTTGGCATAATTGTGGGTGGTGTTTGAGCCAGTGTAGATTTGAACACTTAGATGATGAAATCAAATACAGTCATGAAGAAAATGGCCTGTTACCCTTTTCTTAAAACACTGCATGGATACTGTAGCCTTTATTTCATAAGGAGTTATGAGCATACAGCAGAATGTTTCTAGGGAACTCATTTCTGGTAGGGATTATGTAAGTTTTGACTTGGCTTTTCTTTGAGTTGCATGCGTTTCTCAATAGCAGGACACTGTTTCAGAGCTCTGCAGTTTCCTTTTCTTAGCACAGCTAAGAGCCACTACTTGAGCTCTCTGGTAAAGTGAAAAAAAATGCAGTCCTTACACCAGAGAGCATTAGAATTTCTTTGATTTGCAAGTAGTTGCAGCTGCTCTGTTTGGAAAAAAGTAAACAACCCATCACCCCCACATACCTGCTAGAAAAAGTAGAGTGCCATGGCAAGAGTATTTTTGGCTTGTCATATGTAAGAATGGAAGTCAGCATGTTACTGTTTGTTTGGGTGTTTTTTTTTTCCTTTTCTTTTTGAAAACTGAAATCTTGATTATTTTTAAAAATACTGAAAGAAGTTGAGTAACCATCCTTCCTCTTGAAAATACCAAGGTATTTTAAAACATTCTGCTGGACACAAAGCATATGGCATTATCTCTTTACTAATTTTTTTTGTGGTGGAGACATGTTGTTTTGCTTCCTGTGGAGTATGTTAAAGATGGTATTGTTGCACAGGCTTAATGTTAACCATGGTTTAGAGGAAATAGTGGCAAACAAAAAGAGATGGAAACCTGATTATTGCATTATTAGTCCAGTATTTTCATGATGCTGAGATTCCTCTATCATCTCTGTGGCCCTTTCCTGGGCTTCACTGGGAAGCCCAAAGCTGGACACAGCAATCCAGGTGTGGCCTTACTGGTACTGAGCAGAAGGGAAGGATCAGCTCTCCTGGCCTGCTAGCAGTGGTCTTCCTAACACAGCTCAGGATGCTCTGGGCCTTTCTGTGTGTGTGACTGTCTCACAGGCAGCTTGTTATCCATCTGAACCTTCAAGTCTTTTCCTGCAAAACTGCTGCACTGCTAGTCAGGCCTCAGCATATACCAGTGCTTGAGGTTAATCCTCCCTGGGAGCGGGATTTTGCTCTTTGTTGAACTTGCTGATGGTCCTGTTGGCACATTTTCCCAGTCAGTAGTGATGCCTCTGAATGGCACCATGTTCATCTGGTTTATCAACAATGCTTCCCAGTTTTGTATAATCTGTGAATTTCTACTAGGTCACGAGTAGAGATGTTAAAGTAGTATTGGACCCTATATGACCCCTGGGGCACACTGCTGGTGACCAGCCTCTAGATGGACTGTTTGCTGCTGATAACAGTTTTCCAAGGCTGACAGTTCTGCTCGTGTTCAGTCCACCTCACTGCCCACCACTCACTGCCCACTTACCTGGTCTGTGCTTTGTCAGTTTGTTTATGAATATGCCCTGGGAGACACTGTCAAAAACCTTACTAAAGTTGTGACCAACATGTCCACTTCTCTCATCTGCCAAACCAAAAATCTCTTTATGGAAGGCTGACAGGTGTATCAGACATGATCTCCCCTTCATAAATTCATGCTGAAAGCTCCTAATCACCATCAAATGTTTTGGAAGTTATTTCAAAGATTAGTTCTCAGACACCTTCTCAGGGATTGAGGTGAACCTGACTGGCTTGTAGTTCCCCGGATCCTCCTTCCTGACCTTCTTGAAAATAGGACTGACATGTTTTCTCCCACCTCTGTTTTCAGCTAAACTTACCTAAGAAAGATCTTTAGAGTGCAGTTGCCTTTTCATGATGTACTTTGCTTGTTCTTTTTTGTAAAGACACTTAATTTAGACACTGCAAATAATATAATAGTTTTTGATGATTTTAACTTCACTGTATGTAGATCAAATCTTCATTTTAGAGCTTGAAACAGCTCTAAATAGAAATAAAGCCTTATGCTAAAAGTAGTGTACTCTATCTTATTAATTTTTTTCCTCACATCCACTTCATTAGCTGAAACCAGCCCAGGTTAATTGAGACTGGGAACTCTATTCCAGACTACCATCTTTAGAGAGTAATCAGTTTTCCTGAGAGAATCACTTGAAGATTGTTAGGGACGACCCTTGCAAAGGCCTTCCTTTGATGCACACCAGAAATCATTTATGTAAGCTAGCGGCTGCCTACTACCCATCAGTGTAAAACTTAGCAACCTTCATTCTGGTTGTCGGAGGGTGGAGCTTGAAGATTGGTGTGAGCAAACCAGGCCATCAGTCAAGCTGAATTGATTTAAATTGTAATTAAAAATGGATTCTTTAAAGAAATAGAGACGTTTTTGTGCATTATATGTTGTTTTCCTTGAAAATGCTTGGTTTTCACCTGCTGGAAAAAAGTGAAATAAATTGCTTGGTAAGTAATGTTAGTTCTTTATGCTAAAGTAAGCATTTATTTTTGCACTTTTAAGCAATTATACAGTCTAACACAAATATAGCTGGTTTCATAATATTTACACATTTTGATTTATAAAATAATGATTGATACATTTCCTGCTTACCAGCTAATAATTAATTCTAATTTGGGACATGTACAGTTTCATTTTGATGGAAATTTGAATTCAATTAAAAATGCAGAAACCAAACATTATACACTTTACCCCCAAACCATAATTCACGTGGAAAACTAGTGAAATAGGCTAAACAAAGGCGGTGTCTTTATTGTAAAGAAGCAGAATGTTTCTGGATATTGTATTCCAGTTTTTATAATTAATGGATATCATCTTGACCGGGAAAGGTACAGGTGGGTTCAGTCTGACAAGACAATTATGATTTTTCTTCTGGAAAAGTTATGCATGAAATATGAATTATGAAGTGGCAGAAAGTTGTTTATATTATTTTCCATGTTTTTTAGAGAGTTATTTTGAGCTATGATTTATTGCAAAAATCAAGTATTTCCAGTTGTAAGCAGGTGCTTATTTTACTATGCAGGAAATTAGTGTCCCCCAGCTTTGTTCTTTGTACAACTCTGTTTTGTTGTTGGATTTAAATATTGAGTATATAATTTTTTTGGTTTTAGATCTTACTTATTTTGACAAAAGAAACAATACGAAGAAACTTTGTAAGGATTATCTTGGTGTTGCTCCTTTTTTGTGAGTTGTATGAGTTAAAGACGGTGTATGTATGTGCAGAGGTTAGAATATAGTTCAGGTTTCAACACAGACTTCGATTTGAGCTTCCTCCATTCCAGTAATAATAATTTTCTCTAAGTGAAGGAAGGAACAGATTCTTAGCCCGTCTCAGGCGGATTCAGACAATTTTTTATTTAAATTCCTCATTGTCTGCTGTTTGCAAGTAAGGAGACACCTTTTCATTGTTTGGGTCTCTGATGTCTGGGCCAGCAGTTCTCTCCTTTCACATCTGTGGTGCTCATCTCCCAACCTACCTGGACAGATGGCAGGAAAGAGGCTGCAGAATCATCTCTTCCCATTACATCAGGAGAAAACACGGCTACCTCAGACTTCATGGCATCTGAAATTCAGACCTGTGCAGTAGATCTGTTTCCTGGGACTCACTGCATGCAGTCAAACCTCGAGATGATCCAGCTGTCAGGAGGAATCAATAATGACTGAAGCAATTGGTTGTTATGGCTGTTGCAACATGATTGCTTTCAGTGCTGTTTTACTGCCTTATTCTGATGACGAATTAGGCCTAAGATGCTTAGGGGTAAATAAAGAATAGTGGAATAAAGTGTAAATGCATGACTCTGTAAATCTACCTCAGAATGTGCAGTGTCTGAAAGGTTAATATATTATGTAATACTTGATGGGAGTGCTGACAGCTCACATAGTAAAATGGGCTTTAAGAGCTATCTGCAAACTTACTTGTGTTGCTAAACAAAAAATCTGATTTTTTAATTTTCATTAATATAATGTGCAATTAAAATTAAATTACTTGAAGAGGAAAAATCTGTGATATGTGGGGTTTGTTATGGAAGCCCTGTAACTTTTAAATCAATTTAATAGCGATATCTAATATTGTTTGCTAAAGCAGCAGGTATATTGAATGCTTATGTTTGGGGAGTCTTGTTCATGAGGGATACCTTAAATTACAGGGTTTCCTAGCCTTTTTTTTTTTTTTTTCTTTTGCAGTGGTGGTAGTACCTGCAGCATCTTCCAGCTGTGGGCAAAACTGTTACATGTGTGCAGGTGGAACGTTTTGTTACCTTGGCAGTATTTCTCGTCTGCTTTGAAGTAGCTTGCTGTGGTTTGAAAATACATTAATGTGTACTCTGAACATTTCAACTTCAATGTTAAAAGAAAAAAAATTGTTTTACATCTTTAGTATTTGAT
This sequence comes from Cnemophilus loriae, assembly GCA_013397755.1. NCBI lineage: Eukaryota > Metazoa > Chordata > Aves > Passeriformes > Corvidae > Cnemophilus > Cnemophilus loriae. The sequence continues at coordinate 2,120,586 of VZTF01004108.1, read as the reverse complement.
ACTTTTATTTACAATGGAATGAAACAGCCAGTGCAGGATTAGTTACTAGAGAAGGCAAGATGATTTTGCAGTTACTAATCTTTCCACTTCTGTCTGAAGGCACATCCTTTACCCAGACCTGTGAAGTCTGTAATTTTTTTTGAACTGTAGTTTTTATTAAAGATTTTTTTTGACAGAAAAAACATAAATTGTTATTCTGCAAACCAGTATCATGGTTATCCTTTCAAGATGACTTCTGAATGACTCTGCCAACTGGTGTGTTCCTACACACACATTCATGCCCTCATCCTTTTGGATGACGGAGATCCTGAAGGGAATGAGGACTTAATTTGGGAAGTGATTCTTAGAAATTGCTGGACACATGGCTTACAGCTTTATGTAGGACCTGATTGTTTAGGTTCCTTTACAAACAGAAGGCCTTTGGCTTTGCCGAGTACTTTTATTAAGCCATTAACTGATATGCTTTTAAACAGATAAGTTTTTTACAGACGTGTTCAATACTGATAGTACTGGTGCAGCCAAATCTGACATGCAGGAAGAACTGAGCCAATTAAATTAACAGAAGCTATTCAGATGGTAAAAGGCTGTTCTAAACTCTGCTCTGGCACTTTTCAACAAGTGCTTGAAAAAGGAAATGAGCATTTTTATTAAACAAGTAGCTACTCAGCTTTTATTGTAAATTGTTATTATTCTGCGATACTACTGCTGCTTCATCATCTGTCAGAAGGTGTTTTGGGGGCTAGACCTCTTCAGTAGCATTAGTGCTGCTGAAGTCAGCGTGGCTGTTCTGTGCAGTTCATTCACACAAATAAATGAGAAGTTGCAAGAGGAGGAGAAGGTGTCTATGACTGTTTTGTCAAATGAAGGCAGATCACTTTCCTTTCTTTCCTTCCAGATTCTTGTCCTTATTGTACTAAAATTTAGTTAAGGAATTGGCAAAAGAAGGTGTTGCATAAAACTTTGACCTGTTGAATCATTATGTAATTTTTACATGAATTCACCAGGCAGAGATCAAAAAACCTAAAATAATCTATACATCACTTAAGGCAAAAAATTGTAGGAAGGTGATTTCGTCTTTCAAAAGAGAAGATCTCTGCGCAATAGTAGAATCATTTCATGAGGTGGCAAGTTTCATCTAGAAGTATCCATTGTTCCACAGACTCCACCATTGAAACGGGAAATGTATTAGGAGATCTGTTAAAAGTCTTTTTCAGTTTAGAATGCTGTAGTCATGGGTTGGTATTCACAGGTGAAAAAAGCTTTTCCTGTTTTCTGCGTGCTATTTTAGGAACTTAGAGGCAATTACTTTGCAAGTTGGTATTGTCATAATTTGCAGAGGAAATTGTTTCAGTTATACTTAAAATCTTAAGAAAATCTATTTTAAGTTAAAATCCATGGAATGTTCCTCTCCCCTCACCTTTTGCTATTGACATGAAACTCTTTGCGGACAAATCATATGGTTTAAGTTGTTTCGCACCATGGCATGTGAGGATGTGAGTTCTTATTAACTTTTCCCTGGGTTATGCACATGCCTGTAGCTCCAGAAAAGGGCATGATGAAGTGTGGTCAGCAGCACTTGGCCAGCTTCAGGTTTGTCCTTGAACTTGTATTCCAGTAGAATCAAGCATGAGTCTAATTGAAACTCCAGTAATTAAAATACAGTTAAAAGACTGAGATAACAAGACTTTAGTTCTTTGGGGTTTCAAAAAGTTTACAAATTATATTGCTCAGAGCTTCATTTTCCTTGAGTATAAAATTATCATTTAATAAATGCACAGGTAAATGCCTTGTGTGTTGACATGCTGCACAGAGCTGAGAGAGTTTAAGATTTTAATGGAAAGAGTGAAAAACAAGCAGAGTCTAAGCTGATGCCAAGACAGACTTGGCAGAGGAAGAAGGGAGTGGTTGATTATCAAATGGAAATTCAGGGAGATTTGAGACCCTGTGAACAAATGGCCCCAGCATTACATATGTAATTAAGATTTTAGTAGGCAGAATGGGGATGACTTATGTCATAAAGTATGAAAGTTTTACCATCACTTCTATACAGTAGTTTGTATGGCAACTGTTGTTGCTTGTGAGTCACAAGTGGTAATCTTAAGATCATATCAGTAAAATTTTATGCTATACACTCACCATTGAGTTTGATATACAGTACACCAAAAATGTTCTACAGAAAAGTTTATTTACTAACAGTTCAGAGGCTTTTACATTTTTATTGTAGGTAGTTTTCATTTTCTTCATCTGTAAATCTACTCTTTAGTTATTTCATTGCTGAATATAGTCAAGAAAGGAAGATACTTTAATACAGATATAAAAAGCCTGTAAGAATTACTTGTAGTAAAGTTCAGTGTCTAAACAAAGTGCACCTAAGATTTAGTGCCTTGAAACTTTACAGGAAGTAAAAAACATCTGCTCTGCAATGGATGAAAGCTGATAATCCAGTTTTTCCCATACGAGAAATATGGGATTTTTAAAAACAGATTTGTGATTTAAAACATTGTAAACATGATTATAATGTTATGTTGCTTGTCCTGCTTCAAAAGTTAGAGTGATTCTGGAAGAGGAAAGCCTTAACTTTTATGGTTATAAATAAAAAAAAAAATCCTGAGGAGTTTGCTTTAGCAGTCAAGAAGTAATCTGCGTGCCGAGTGACTGCTTTTCTATCCCTAGTATACGCAATTTAAAAAGAGACTATTCTACTTTACAGAACTGATAGAGTGGAGGAGAGAAAGGGATTGTTTTCTATTCTGGATATATTTATGGTGGATACCCTTCATGTTCTACTTATGTTTCTGATGGATAGATCAGTGGTAAATTTACCAGGAGAAGAGGCAAAAACATGTTGGAAGACATTGGAAATGCTTTTGATGCTATTGATTGCATTTTTAGTTTCCACTTACCTGGCTTAATTCAAGGAAAGGTTATGTGTGCTAATATACGTATTTTGTCATTAAGACTGTCTTGGAGCTCTCTGTCCTGCAAAATCCATTAAATAGTCACGTGGAATTTTTCATGATGGGTGTTTGAAAAATTTTTTCTGTACTTGGTTTCTTTACTGAAAAAAAAGAAAAGTTGATTTTGATTCCAAGCTGCTTTATAAGAGGGCCCATTATCCTATTCTTTATCTTGCGTTGACCTTCTCTACTGTTATTGGTAAGATGCTATATTAGTAATTTTGCTCCTAGTTTAGTAGATTCTGTGATTATATAGAAGTGCACCCTGAAGTGTCCTCCTCACTAGGAGCAGCACTCCATCATGTGCAGTGCAGTGCAAAGAATTCCACCTTAGGAATTGCATTTTTAGATTTTTCACTTGTTCTTAAAGTTTTTCTTCAGATTACTTTATATGTGTTTGAAACACATCAAAATACTAAATGCATTGGTGCATACCATGTATCTGACATCTTGCATGACTTTTCTGTGGTTTTGAGCATTTTTCAATAGGAGACAGCTGCTACTCAAGTGACATATTGTTAAAAATTGTTTTTTTGCTTAACGACACAAGATAGATAAAGGAAAAACAACTTATTTTTTACTCTGCTTCTGCCAGTGTTCACCTGTGTTACCTTCTTTTTTTGCCCTGAAATAAAATAGTGTTGACAGTGAAGCATCATTTCTGAATCACTTGGATGTGAACATCAGCTGTAATTGGTTAGGAGACAGTGCTGTTCATATTTTATAGTGATGGAGAAAAGTGAAAGCGTTGTGAATAAAATTCAAGTGTGTTCCTTGCACTTCTGTGTGAATCTGCTTAGAGATGTTGGAGTAACAAATTACAAAGTAAAAAACTTGTTGCTTTAAGAAAGGAGAAATCTTTTATTTTCAAGTCCTTCAAGCAGTAAAGTCAGGCATCATACAGGTTTATGTTGTGCTTAATGTTTAATCTCACTGTAGTGAGGAGCCAAGATGAAATGCAAGTAAAGAAAAGCATTGGGAAAGGAGGAGGAGATGACCTTCCCAAAGTTATTTTGTGTTTCAGTAATATCAGTTGAAATATTGACTCTTGAGTCTTGTATTCAGTTTCAGTCCCCATGCTCTCTAAAATGAGATCAAAGAGAAATTAGTAGAAGTTTTTCAAGAACCCAAGTAATGGAAATGATGACTTCCCTATGAAGGAATACTAAAAAAAAAAATAAAATAAAAAAAAAATTAAAACATGACAGTACATATGACTGCCATTTGAAGAATGGAGTAAAAATAGTATCTTGTCAGCTCAGTATGATTTCCATAGATGTTTCTGGTGTAATCCATTAATTTCAGCGGAATTTTTTACCTAGACCGTATAGAAATCCTACAAGAGTAGCATGAAATGATGAATGGAAAAGCCTAATCCATATGGATTTTCCTGCCTATCCTCTGCCATGAAACAAGATGAAGAGACTAATTGAAATAACACCATAATACATTTTAAGTAAATCAGATAGCATTGTTCCAACACGCAATTAGAGGTGATGTCCGAATGACCCCTGCAGTTTGTTTACCATCATATTTCCATCTATACAAAAAAAATACTGAGAAATTTTGTTGTAATAGGGAAGGAACAGTGTTGTGTTGTGTTTTGTTTACTGATAGTACACAGCTAACTGTGGCTGTCAGTGAGCACTCAAACTTTCTTTTTTAAAATTGCTATGAATATTTGTACTTTTGCCAGTTAATCTGAGAGTAGGAATGCCAATGAGGGGAATGAAATATGGAAAATAATGCTGTGTTTTATATAGCACCTGCCATACTCTAGAATGTTAGAGCACTTACTAAATAGATGCTGAGATGGATAAAATATGACAGTGCCTATAAGCAAATACATCACCTGCTAAGCTTTCAGCAATAAAACTGGCGTAAAGCCATGAGCACAATTAAAACTGCTACTGGAAGAAAGAGTTGGCTAGGCCTCTAAAGAATAAGCCCTTAATATGTGCTTCATTAAAAAAGAATTGTGATAATGATCATAGAAATTATAACAAACCACAGTAAGACTGGAAAGACCTTGAGATACTGACTAGTCTAGCCCCCAAAGCAGGTTGAACTTTACACCTGTTTTTTTTAGCACAGCTGTTTAGAAATCTGCATGAAATAATACAACTAGGATAGGGTCTGCACAAGCCCTCTCTTACAACATGTCCCTGTATTTGTAGAAAGACTTCTCCTTATAACTTACACTAATTTTTCTAACTTTGGTTTTGGTGGGTGAATTGCTACATGTCCTAGCCAGGGTGCCATGGAGACAAGGTTATTCCAAAGAGTGTGATACTTTCTTTCAGATCTGATGATGGCAATGAAAATGCCTTAAATTTGTTTCCACTCTGGCTAAATGGTCCTAGTATATTCAGTCTTTCTACATAATTCCTTCTTTGAGACTTGTGATTTCTGCTACTGTCTTTGGACACTTCAAATTGCTTTGTATTTTCTTATAAAGGTTATGCCAAAATTTTGACTTATTTATTCCTTCCTGCTAAACAGGACAGGAATGCTTCCTATTTTATGTGGTATATATTCCTGTATATAAACCCCTATGATGGCTCTTTCAGTTTTTTTAAATCCCATTTTGAGCTTTTATTGAGCTCATGGTCTATTACAAGCCCCGATTCCCCTCTGAGGAAGGTGCTGTGTAGCAGTTTACTTGCTCTGCTGTCGGTGTGCAGCTGGCTTTGACAAAGTACGGAAAGTTGCACTTGCCTCTGACGAATTGTTCTGTTATTTTTCTGACCACTTCTCTAGTTTGACAGAATGATTTTGGGTTCCAGCCCTGTTTTCCAGTATACCTGCAGTGTTGGCTCTTGATGATCAGCAGATTTAAGCATGTCCTCTGTTCAGTTCTGTAGGTTGCTAAAGGGAACACTCCCTGAAACTGGACCAAGTTCAGATCCTTGCAAAAACCCACTCAGCAAACTGTCTTGTGTTTGACAGAGAGCTATTAACAATTTTTTTGGGGTCATAAAATCAGCAAATTTTGCCTTCATTCACTAGTAGTTTCCTGTAGAAAACACCTGCTTGTGAGACAGCACGTGTGAGGGAATCAGCTGCCTTTCCTTTGGTAATACAAGCTTTAAAGCATAAAAGGGAAATTAGGAATCTCTTGGTTTCTGGCCTGTGCTCTTTCCCCCACTGTTTCTCAGTGGGATAGAATAAAAGCTGAAATTTTTAATGATCTGATGATGCATAAGGAACAAGTAGGAGTAGTTATTCGTAAGTGCAAAATTGGGCTTGATTTTTGCTAAATGATCTCATAGCACAAAAAGAAAAGAAAAGTTGGAGGTGCTTGTTTGCACATTAGTAGCTACATATTTGCCAATAGTTGGATGGTCAGATAAGGGTATTCTGTGACTGTTTTAGTAGCTTTAATAGTCAGGCTTCTGTTGGACTCCTGTTATTAATGGATGCTTATAATAATGCAGATCACAGTTGCTTTAGAAGAGACAAACATGAAAGTATCCTTTCAAATATCAAAGAATAGTATTTTGTTTCAGAACTTACATTTCACTTCTTCACTGGTGTGTATTTTGTGCCATTTGTATCTATAGGAAGAAGTATGTCATGGGCTAAATTGTATGTCATGAAGGCATGATGTGACATACTGAATAATACACAGAATTCAATGTAAAATTTCTTTCTTTCTTTTTTTTTTTCCCAGAGAGAGAGAGGGCCAAACATAGCAGCATGACTACAGCTAGATATAAAGTCATTGGTATTCTTACTGTGGTGTTTTACTGATGATTTCTTGTTTGCCCATGGAGTTGAAACAAACACTAATTAAGATAAATCCAAGTCTGCTGATATTTACACTAATTGCCCACAGATTGCTAATAATAAACTCGTGATTTTTGAGTGAAATAACAGAAGTTAGCATGACAGTTGTACTGACTGCACTAAATTTTATGCACATGGAAGTTAAACTCAATAAAGTGTGGATACCTTTAGGATGGAGATGAACGTTGTAATTATTTGAACAGTTGAATGCAGGACATTCTTATGGAGATGTAATTTTATTTGCACAAGATATTTTTGAGTGTACCTGATATGTCAAAAGGCTGTGTTCTAAAGTTCTCAGTAAACAGATTTGAGTTCAGGCCTTAAGCTGCAAATTCCTGCTGTGTGAGATACATCTAGTGCAGGATTCAGGCATCAGAACTGTGCATGATTTTGTAGTTATCTTTAGAAAGCTTGCCTGGCAATGAGTTGGGTGCTACCCTTCTGCAAAGTGGCGAATTTCAGCCTTAAGTGTGAATATATATCATCATTGAACACACCAAAGGATATATTTCTATTATTTATTTCGCAATTTACAGCAAGCTTGTAAGAAGTGCTACAAAAAGCGCATCAGGTTAAAAGACTCTTGAAATTTAGCTCTTCTTTTTCTGATGAAACATTATGCTTCACCCACTTCACATTGTATCCAATTAATCATAATAGCAGAGAAGTAATTTGAAACTATAAAATAGGCATTAGAAGAGCTTTCCCTAGTTTGCTACTCTGTTGTGAGAAGCTGGCTTTAATACTTTAAGGAAAAAAATTCTTATTGAGTGCTTTACAGTTATTTTGTCTTAAATTCATGTAGTGCTAAAGAAGACTGAATGCCCACAACAGGTCTATGACAGCAATGATAATACAGGAAACTACCTTTCCTCTACTTCTATCTTAATTAAATAGCATCAGCCTGGAAGCAAGAGGTTGTAATTTTTTTTTTTTTTCTGGCTGCCTGTACACAGTATTTGATCTTCTCCTGTAATTATGAACGGAGGCACTGATTGTAATGGTGTATTTTATATAAGATTTTGCAACAGTCTGTGATTGGAGACCCCTCCACTGGATGTAATTCTTCTTTACCTGATGTTGAAATGTTAACGTCATGCCTTGGTTGCTTTCCTTTCCTTTGAGCTGTGTTTCTAGTAAGAAGTAAATGAGAACTGAAAAGATAGACTTAATTCTGTTTAAATTCTAGTCTTCACAGTGTAAAGTAAACTTTGCTATGCAGTAAACTCACTCAACTTATTTTTCCCAAATAATTTGGCCTTAAAAAAAGGTTCATTTTGTGTGGCATTGCTCTTCAGTTTTGAAGAAAAGTTAAACATTCCTATCCAGTCTATTGATCCTTATTTATCACGACGCCTCTCTGTGGTGTCGAGAAGTGAACCACACACTGAAAGCAATCAGAACTGCTTGAGTCAATCTAATTTTTCTGCTCTGTCTCCCGGCAGATGACAGAGAGAAGAAGTGGAAAAGGAGAGTTTCTAGCCCAGATGCCAATGAGTGCATTGAAATGGCAGAAAATTAATTGCCAGAAAGGTCCAGGATAGCAGCTTTTACTTTCAGAATTAAAAAAAACCTTCATCCTGAGACTTGTCATCCTTGGCTGGTGGGGTAGGAACATGTAAACAACTGGAAACACTTAATTGTAATTTACAAATATGAAATTGCCACATGGAAATTTAATTTAGAGGTACAGAAGTTAGATGTTTGTGCAATTATGCATAGAAATTGTTGCAGTTTTGCTTACACGTTTTTGAATAAATTGCGAGTTCACATTTGGGCATTCAGTAGATTTGTAGATGAATCAGGTTCATCAGATGTGATGAATATGATTTACTCAGCCTCAAAAGTAAAGTCCGATATTCATATTTTAATGTTGCATAGAAAATGAGGCAATGTGCTATGCTAGGCCAGATTTTGTTGTATCGAATTGTAAGCTGGACAAATTTCCTGTAATTCTTTTGATTCTTTGAGTATACGTAGAGTAGTAGCATGAAAATAAAGTTAATATTTTTTTAAGACCAAGTAAGATAATAACTACAGAGAAAAACACCCCCCAGATAAAAACAGAGTCAATCCCAATGTTGGTTACATGATAGCCTATAATTGGGAAATTGTAACTTTGAACTAGCAGGTACAGAGAATAAAACAATTCTGAACCATCATTTTTATTTAATAGCTCTGCGAAGTTGTCCCTGGAATTCCAGGAATGTAATATGAAAGTTTCATAGTGAAAAAATATTGGCACACATCGTAAATCTGTAGCTGTCTGAGTCAGGTGTTGTGTAGATGCTGGTTATGTTTTTCTTTTTTGAGTGAGGCCTGGAGGCTGACATGATTCACTCTGCATAATCTGAAGCAAGAGCAGCAGCAGGGTTAGGTACAGTGTAAAACTTCCCCAAAAGAGGTCCCCCAACGAACAGAGTCTGGTGGATGACAAATTGACCATGAGCCAACAGCCAGGAGGGCCAGTGGTATCCTGGGGTGCATCAGGAAGAATGTGGCCAGCAGCGCAAGGGAGGTGATCCTGCCCCTCTGCTCAGCCCCAGTGAGGCCTCATCTGGAGTGCTGTGTCCAGTTCTGGGCTCCTCAGTACAGCAAAGACAAGGAGCTACTGGAGAGGGTCCAGGGGAGGATCACGAAGATGAGGAAGAGTCTGGAGCATCTCTCTTATGAAGAGAGACAGCGGGAGCTGGGCCTGTTTAGTCTGGAGAAGGGAAGACTGAGAGGGGATCTCATTAATGCATGTAAATTTTACAAGGGTGGGTGCCAAGATGATGGTGACAGACTTTTCAGTGGTGCCCAGCAACAGGATGAGGAGCAATGGCTATAAACTAAAACACAAGAAGTTCCATCTCAGCACAAGGAAGAACTTCTTCACATTGAGGGTGGCAGAGCACTGGAACAAACTGCCCATGGAGGTCATGGAGTCTCCCTTTCTGGAGACATTGAAAACCCACATGGACGTGTTCCTGTGTCACCTGCTGTAAATGACCCTGCCATGTCAGGGGGTTTGGACTAGATAATCTCCAGAGGTCCCTTCCAACCGTAATGCTTCTGTGATGTAATTTCCTCAACAATGTCAATGCTGTCCTTGGTTTTGGTAAACATGGTGACCAGAGGTGAAATCTTATCTAGAAGATGACAATTTGTGAACGCCATGCTGGTTTTTAGGCCAACCCAGCCGTGCAAAGGGTACAGCAGCAATGGTCAGTCCCATGCCGCTTCACCCTGTTTGTTTCTTCTTTCATATCCCTGTTTGCCTCAATGAAGCTTCATGTATATACCTTGCCATCTTCCCTAAATGTCTTCTGCCTCTTCAGTTGATCTCTCCTGATCATACGAAGTACATAATTGTAATTACAATAACATTGAAGTTTGAGCCACAATACAAACAGAGCAATGACTCTGTAATTCTTGCTCTAGGAATGTAGGCTTGAGCCTTAAAAATCTGCACATTCAGGGAGAAGATTGTTTCGATGGGAATAACTCAGCGTGTCTGAACCATTCGGTGTGGTTCCTAATGGGCAGTTCTGGCAAGCTGCTTTCGAAACATTTTGATTCTGTTCACAGTAGCAGTTATACTTGTTGAAGTGTTGATAAAATGATATTGCAAACAACAAAAAAATTCTGAACATGGAGAAAAATGGCAGTATAGTCAAAACAATTTGGGGAAAAAAAGATGAAAGCCAAGATGTTGAAATACAGTTCTTTTGACTTGGGAGCTGCTGCACTAATGGGTATAAATAATGCAATACTTTTCCATGGGTATATTGTAGAGCTTAACTGGTTAATGGCTGAAAAGCACTTTGAGATCCTATGTAGAGATATGCTTTGGTAGAGCAGAGTGCTGCATAATGAAAGTCTAAATGCTGCTGCATCACACTGTTCTGGGTATGTCAGTGAGTCCAATTGGTGTCAATAGTGATTAAACCTATGGATCACGTTGTTGGACATGTTTAACATTTGGCAAGGTAACTACGGCTATGTTTTGGTAAACCAACATAAATTATTAATTTGATTTATTTGACAATAGGATCATCTTCTTATTTAATGAAAATTTTGGATTTTAGATACTTTTTAATATACCGTGATGCTTTGGATGCTTTTCAAATTTGCTTACAGTAAAAACTAGCACTGTCTGCTTAGAAACTAAGCCTTCAAATTTATTACATAAAGAGTGCTATACAAAATTATAGTATACCTGGCCCTGAAATATACCTACATTAGAATGATATAAAAATTAAAAATAAATATAAAACATGGAGTCTGACTGAAGAGTTTTAAATATTTTTCTTTTGCAAGTTCCTCTTAAGGAGAAATGATACTTGGAAATTCCTAGAAGTGATTTCGGTCTTCAGTCTGTTTAGAGTGTATAGATTTTAACATCTGATTTGACGGAGTGGTTACAATTTTGTCTTCGCTTTTCTTCACTATGATTTGTGAGGAAGCCTCAAGAAGAGTGTGGTTTTTTTGGTTTTGTATGTCTTTCCCTTGTGGAAATTGATTTTTTCCCCACTTGCTTATGTGAATTTTCAATAATTAAGTGGCTTCTGACATGACGACACCTTTTAACTCACATGCTACCTGGTAAGCAAGTTTATTTGCAAAGAATGTCACTAGAAGAAATGTCTTCAAGGAATCAATACTTGAAAACGTGAATTCTAAACCTAGAGCAGCTCATAGTCCCTTTAAGAACTTAGTACCTGTTATTACTTATTCTGAATGTGATGTTTTACTCACTCATTAATGTACTGTTTTCTTCCAAAGCCTATGAATGTGGACAAGCAAATGAAAGTGATTTTAAAATATTTTTCCTTCCTGTTTTCTCTTTCAAGTGCTTAGTGTGCTCTTCCCTAGCTTGGTATCTTATTGCTAACCCCTTTGTATGGCTGCCAAGTTCTCTTGCATAATTTTCTTGACAAATGGCTTACTCATTAATATTTCAGACCTGTTCCTACCAACCTCAGACAAGTGGTATGCCCCAGGCAGGGAAATGTAGTTCCTTCCTTAGGAGCCTTCTAATCTTTTCCTTAAATGCTTTGTCAGAGCCCATGACAGATAAATGAAGATGGTGCCGTTCAAACTAGGGATGACTTATTTGTACACACGTGACCGTACGTTTTCCGACTGAGAGGTGTTGTACTGCAGTGGAGTCTCTGCTGCAAACATCCACATATTCTCTTCTTTATCCATCCTGAAGTCTGTGAGACTTACTGATTCTGAAGGAAAATCTGTAGAGATATTTGTCTCTTTCTTTTTTTGATTGGCTGTTGAAAAATACATAGTCCTGATAAAGGCTCTGTCTGTTCACACTTTCATTATTTCTATAGCAGAGACAGACCAAGGAATGATACCACAGCTGAGTTAGAGCTTGACTTGAGATCAAGTTCCTCTCACAGCTAGGTCTGAGGTGCGGATCTGTGGTGATATTTTGGCAAATTTGTGAAACCTATCTCTTTAAAGCTTGATGTGACAGAAAATTGATGTGACACGAAACTTACAATATTCCTGCTGCTATTTAGGGTTGAAACATCCTAAGAAAGCCTTGCTCGATTTAAATATTGTTGATTGCATACGTGTTACAACCATGAAATAACTCCCTGGTCTAAAATACTAATTATGTTAGTTATTTCATAATAATACTTAAAATTATTCTAATTACACCATGTTGGCTAGGATATTACTAAGGAGGGCATCTGGAGATCTGTGGTAAGTCATAGATTTCCCCAGTTCTCCTGAAAAATGGAATTAGAATCAGTACTATGGGGATACAACAGGTAAAGCTTAACAGTTCCTCATTTGTGGATGAACTTAGTGATTCATGTTATCTGCCTCCTCTGGCATGTCCCATCTAAATAATTTGGTTTTCTTAGTATTGGGTGGGCTTTGTTTGTTCCTTGAGTTTAATTTTTCCCTGTATTCTATGAGGTGTCTGAAAGCTGGGTGTTTGGGCACGTTGAATATTTTGCAGATGAAGGTTGAATGTAGCCGATTGGGTAGCATGTGTGTTGAATTTCGTGCATAAGATGTTGCTGACTTTCTTTCTGCTGTTTCCCTGGAGGAGGCAGGCAATCACTATTAGATTTGTGAACGATGCCTCTTGAGTTGAAGGATAACTTCTTTGTCTACTACAGGCATCTCCAGAGGGCTGGGCTGCTGTTGCTATTGCCAGAGAGGTGCAGCCCTTTTCCAGAAGGGAGATTGCGGCTTACCAGCTGGCCTACCAGCAGGACCCACCACTCTTGGTGGTGTATGCCTCTGTAGAAAAATACAGATAATGAGTTGCAGATATTGAAGGAAAAAAAGAAGGCAGAAGATATAGTGGTAGTCTTAACTGCAGTGAGGATTTTATAAGTATTTAAGTGTTTCTGTCCCTTTTATCTGACAGTTACTTGCAAATGCAGAAAGCTGGCAACATTTTCAAGGCATTAGAAAAAGAATATTACCTCAGCAGCCAAAGGTAGTGTTTTTTCAGATTACATTCCTTGAAAAATGGATATATTTAAAAGCAGTAGACACATTTGAGAATATTTAGGAATAATTTCTGCATTGCCTTTTCACAGTCTGTAATTTGTAATGTAATGTATTCAAAATATGTTTGTGTAATGAGGATTTTCCCTTGAAATATGGAATTGACTATTAGTTTTGTCGCATTTTGGAGGTAAAGAAGAACGCAGGAATGTCAGCAGGAGGTCAGGTCACAGCTGTTTAATTTTTAGTAGTTCTGTCTGTATGCCTTAGTCATCATGCACTATTGAAAGCTGTCACTAAAGGGCCTTATTAATATTTCTGCAGTAAATAAAAAACTCTGTTTTAGTTTGTGAAAACAAAAATCAAGAAATAATTGATGTATAAATGAAAGAAAAACAGATATTGTTTCTGAGCAGGGGTGATTTTTCTTAGTTTAATCTTCTGTCATGCATATATATAATTTCTTCTTCCAACAATAGTTTCTTTCCCCTGATTTTGCTTATTTTGTTTTTATTCATTTGTTTTTTTAAGTCCAAATGAAAATAGTGTGGTCAGACTTTTCACCTTAAATTTCTGAATTTTGCGTGTTAGAGAGTTTGGTGCCTTGCCACCACCCAGAAGTCTGAATTTGTTTTCCTTTGGTCTTTAACTCCTAATGTCGTTTATGCTGTGTACATTTATCTTTTGAAAAATTATGTACTGTCGGAATAATTCAGCAATTTGGTGTACCTGATTAGGTTGCTGACCACAAATTCCAGTGTGTGGACACTCTACTTCTGAATTGCTTAAAACAAATTCGCTACAGGTTGTCTTGAAATCTAATTATGTCAGTCTTTGAAATGGTCTCATACTAGTTGGCAGCACAGCTACGGAGTTTGCAAGTGTTTTGGCTACTGAAAAGCATTTTACTTGCCTTGAATCATATGTCTGGAAGCATCCTTTTAGTAAATGGGAAACTTATGGATAAACCTGAACAATCCTGGAGTGACACTATTTAGCAGAGAAACCAGAGCCTGCAGCAGCCTTTGGAGGCCCACATGGGGAACTGAAACTTGTTGCAGTGGGATGGCATTTTGTCATCATTTGCAATATCCAACCTGCAGCTGAATGGTGAGTGGACTCACGTGATGATTCAAGACATTTTGAAATGGCTGCTTGCCCAGAAGTATGTTCCCTTCTCCGAAGACTTGCTGCTCACTGTGGCTATCTTGGCCCATCTTGCAGCCCTAAAGGAGTGGTGCAGGTGGTTGAAGGTGTGTCTCAGAAGTGTGGACCATATTTTCTGTGCTTGCCTCCAGGCGCTCATGAGTGTAAGACAGGCCATGAGCACCTGGCCTTTGTTCAGACAATCAGCATCTTCTGCATTAGTGTAAAAGGAGCATAGTTGTTAATACCTTTCATTTTTAAGAAGGCCTTATATGTAGCACTGAGAGAAAGCAGGATCATGCCTTATCCCAGAAAAGGTTTTTTAGTTTTCTCTCTCAATATTGCAAGCGTCAGAATGTTGCCAAAGGTGGCATCATGATTAATGTATCACCAGTACAGAGAATACAGCCAGCCAGCTTATGACATATTTTTGTTTCAGTCAAGAAAAAGAACAAAATAATAGTAAAAAGTCGTTCTGTGTGTTTCTGGAACTTACTGACAGGTTATTAACTATGATGAACTCCAAGTACATGAAAAAATTAAGAGCCAAATACTTGAAAGCTATATTATTTTGTCAGCGCTTTGTAATTCATGAAATACTTTAATGGTGTTTAGCCATCATCAGGGATATCTGGTAATATTCTGCCCTTGGAAGGTCAGGTTTTGAAATGGATCCATTCTAAGTTATCTGTAAGGCTATTTCAGAAGTCTGTGTGTATTATATAAATTCAGCATGCTCAGTAGAAGTCTGTTCTGGTGTGCAACAATGTATCATCATTTTAAAATGAGCGTAAAAAGATCCAAGCTTGTTATTAGTTTTGCGTGCAAAATAATTTATGTTATATCCTATGCAATGCAGATATGGTCGTGGCAATACAATGATATTTGCTGCTGTATGCCTACATAGTTTTCAAAACTAAAATTCAATGCTTAGCTAAATTGCTAAGCAGACTGGTAAATGTCCAATTTTAGCAGCCTAACATATGTTTATAATTTTTGTTTTAACATATGCTATGTTGGTTGAACTCCCCTCCTCACACATACGGTAGATAAAAGCTGTCACATCACAAAATGGTGGCAGCCCAACTTTTCTAACATTTTCCATGGCACTTCAGAGTCTTGCATTAATTAGCTATTCTTGGATAGGAGACAGACTCTCATCTTTGTAGAATTTTGGTTTCAAAGCCGTCATGTACTTGGGTTTATGTATGCAGTAGCCCATCTGTGTTTCTGCAGCCATAAGCTGTAAAAAGCACAGGGCAGAGAGAAAAGCGGTCAGCAGGAGCGAGGGTGCCCTTGGCTCACAGATGCAAATACCGAGCAAACAGCCCCAAAAGCTGGCCCGTTTGGGCTCTAGTTTGCTCAAACGGGAGCATTTTCTGTCTTCCACTTTTACAGGAGAGGTGAGCGAACAAAACAACGTTGGTGCACAGCACTGTTTCTTTTCATTGTGAGCTGCTAAACTACCCCTCTTTCCTCCTCCTTTTTCAAAGCAGGTGTGAGGAGGAATTTTACTGAGTCTACGATTCTTTCCTAAGCCTCAGCTGGGTAGTGGAGAATTGTGACAAATACCACTGCAGCTGTGATAATGCTGTCTTAATCCTTGCTGCACTATGACATGGAAACCTGGATTTAGACATGAAAGGACATTCCTTAACAGTACAGCAATATGATCCCTTATCAAATCAAACTGCCTTTTGCATGTGCTCCAAAACCATGGTATTTTTTGGCTGATGTATTCTGTCTGCCGTTTCCCTGTTGTCAGGCTCCTGACTGTGGTGTACTTCAGCATGTGTGATATCTGCTGGGCTGCTGCATGGGGAATGGTTGGTTTTCCGTGGGGGAGGAAGGAGCCTTGTCCATCAATCGAAACTGCCGTAGGAATGTGGCAGGGTCTGTGGTACAGGACTGACATTGGCAAGTGTGGTCGTATCGGTGCCTGGTGTACGCAGGGGTGGACAGGTTTGTTCTTATGCCTTCACCTCTGTGTGGCATGGGTGCCACCTCCTGCCCTCTGGTCTGCCTTGGAGCTGCTCAAAAGCTCATGCCCTTGTGCAAACATAGTTCCAAGCATATTGGCACGACATAATGTATGATACCATGCCTATCCAAGCCCAGAGTTGTATTAGACATCTCAGTATAGAGACTTGGCCCCATGGAGCTTCAGGAGGAGCTGCTGAGGTACCCTGGAATGTGTCAGTGGTGGTGTCTGGCTGAGGACCTGTGTAACAGGAGATGTTGGGTCTGGTGCTTGCATGTGCACCTGCAGAGCTTTGAGAAACCCCACGGAGAGCTGCCAGCAGAACAGCCTGCTTCCAAAGCCCTGTGTCTGCATCCAAAGCCCTGTGTGGGCTCCCAGCTGCAAGCTGGAGCCACTGTCAAGCCCAGAGCACAGGACCTGCTGGTGATGCTGGTGGAAGGCTTTGCCATCTTTGGATCATAGATGCCAGTGGTGGTTGTTTAATGTCTATTTCCCATTTATGTATTTGTTTTCAGCTACAGGACCTGCAGCTGCCGTTTGGCTTGCTGTTCTTGTTAGCTGGCTGGGAGGCCTTGCTGTGGGATTCAGGTTTTGTCAGTGTGCACAGAAAACAGTTTTGTTTCCCTGCCAAATGAAAAGCATGGTGGAAATAAAGGAAGAAAATTATAAATTTAAACTGCTTTTCTAGACATTTAGATAAATGTAGACAAACAAACAGACATAAATGCATAAACGTCTATTTATTATATGTGAACATAAGTAATTAGTGTAGTTTTAACACCAGGTATTTATTGCTAGAAGAAAGGTAAAGAGATTTCTTTATTTTCCAGTGTTGCTCTCTGCCTTGGTAAACATTACTTTGATTTGAAGATTTTGTGTACAGTCTGCAGAATGTAAACATATTTTACTTTTTTCTTCTCTGTGGTTTCTCTGCCCAAATGTAACTTATCACCAGTTGAGTTGAACAAAGTCCAATACCATTTTTCTGTACTGATTCTGGAAGAGGAATACGTGACTCTGTGGTGAGAGAGGGAAGCAGCAGAATGTTGGTGAAGGACTTCAGTGTTTCTGGAGCTCTGTGTGATACCATGTTAGTGGCTCATTTAGTGCTTGTTTGCTGTTGTTTGCAGTACTTGGACATTGGATAACTCATTGAAAACCAATAACTTTTCTTTCTGCTCACATTACTTACTGCTCAGATTTTGCTTTGGATTAGAATAGTAATGCAGGTGATAATGCCATTCCACTATTTAAGGCCCAGGCATAATGTTGGGATGAAAACTGATGCAAGTTCGTCTGTAGGTTTTTCTCCTCTATAAGTTTGTGAGGAGTATATATCACTTGCTCAGAAGAAAGAGTGTTTCTGAACTATCAGAAACTGATAGCAGGGTTCCTCATTACAAATATTGAAATATCATCAGGTAAGCCCTTGAAAAAGTATACGCTAGAGTCTCCCTTAAAAATAATGATTCTTAAACAAACAAATGAGCAAACAAACAAGAGTGCCCCCCCAACACTTACGGCGCGCATTCTAATTTCTTTTTCCATAAATTTATAATCGTCGGAAGAGTTTATGTGAAAGTTAAACTTCTCATATGGTTGTCTGATTCTCAGAGGAATGGTATTTAAGAAAGCAGCAAACATCACAAGAATCACGATAAAGTTATGAGAGTTTTTTTGTGCATTACGGTTATGTGTAAGTTTTGAATTGAAGTTTTCAGAAAAATAAATGTATGGGCAGATGGTGATATTTACTTAAGGGAAGCTGAATTCGTTATCTGACTAGGACTGGGTATTTCAAGCAGCTGTTTGAAAATGAAAACTCACTTCCCATGAAGGAGAACGTATGTTTCAGGAAAATGGAGTCTCTTTTCAAAATATAAGACTATTCCTTGCTTAGCCTCTACCAGAGTAGTTTCTGGTGTGTGTGTGTGTGCATTCATTTATTGAAGAACATTCTCAGTAATGATCAAGAGCTGATTTGGTGAAATAGTTTTGTAAACTCTTAACTGTGCCCCTCCCAAGGGCAGTCCTTCTTAAAAGTTTCAAAACTAGATAAAATTTGTAGCTGTTCTTTATTTCTAAAGATATTCTACCAGAAAAGGGATTAAACCAAATGTGCAGTAATCTTACAGTTACCTGCCAGGTTTAATTTCTGTCTACCCAACTTGCCTTTATTTTGATTGATTGAGATACAATTATTTGAGGAAAGAGACCCACGGAAAGCTTCTAGATATAAGCCAGAAGAAAGAAAGCCAAATGTGACCATACTCATTATCTTTTACACATTTGGTTTTTCTGTGACTCTCTATTCTAGTATGTCTGTTCTATTTGCATACATATTTTGAAGCATGAGAGTATGAAAAATAGTCTTACCTTGTTTATTTTTTTCTTAGGCTTGTTTTCCTATGTTCTTGTGGAAAGTAGCCAGATACTGTAATCCTAAAGATTGAAAGGTATCCCTTGAAGACTGTGGTGCATTTATTATTGCTAATGTCCTTTCTTCCCCCAGTTCTTTAAGATGACTTTCACAGAAAATTCTTTCACTCAGAAAACCTGTGGCCCTGTAATTCTTGGCTCATAGAGAAATTTTGTTTGTTTGTAGCAGATGCCTTTTCCCGGTCACTTAACTTCTGATGCCTCTGTTTTCCCATTCCATAATAAGCAAATTGTAATGCTTAATTATTTTGCTGGAACCTTTGCTAATATTTCTGAAGCCCAACTATAGATTTTCAAGTAGTTTTTCATCTCAGAATGGGCTTATGCATATGGAGTGACCAAAAGGTTCATCACTTTCAAAACTCTTTGGTTTTGGAATTATCTTTGAACTCTACAGAGAATGCAGCTGTGTACACATGAAGCACAAAGCCTGTCTATGAGCAGGGAGGATGTGTAAAGATGGCCCTTTGATGGGAAATGAGTTCTTCAGTTCAGACAAATTGAAGAATCTCATCACTTTGCCTTCCTGGTATCTGACAAGCCTGCCTCCCCTGTACAGCAGTGGAATCTGGGAAAATAGCCATCCTGGGAACATATGGAAAAAGGAGTTTTGTGCTCTCTGCAAAATCCTAGCATTGGTTCTGACTATATGGAGTCTTTATTGTGAATCTTGTGCAATACTCATATGTGAATTTAATAAGCTGTTTATATATAAATATATGACTTGTGGTCTGGCCATCTGTTTTCTCACAGTGGTTCAGTAGTTTGAAAGGTTAAACTGGTTTTGCCTGGCATTAAATAAGAATTAGTGATGATTGCATAGTGCGTGCCACATGCATCAGGTAGATGTGGAACATGTTCTGCAGCTTCTGCTAATGGGGGAGATGATATAGCAATAAGTTAATTGCTTATTATAAGCGAGTTCTGACTGCTGAAGGGCACTGTTAAGTTTCCAAGTTTCTCATAAGTAATATTTGGTTATTGCCACATGTTTTAATTGGATGAAAAATACTGTTTCAGGGAAGGCTTGATGTTTATCTGTCTTTAAAGAGCATCATCTGGAATGGGGTTCAGGCTAAGTCTAGAGTCATTAATACTGGTGCAGTGATGCAGAAGCCTGATAATTGAATAAAATATCCTAGCTGAAATTTGACCACAAGGGTATTTTCCCTCCTCTGAAGTCGAAACAGTGGTTTATAATGGGAACTTTGTCATACTAATCAAGCAGACATTTGGATTTATGTATCCCTAAGATACTAGCAATTCCTGCAGCAAGATTACAGTTCCTAACTCAAATATTTTTAATTCCTTTTCTTTCTTTAGATCATAAAAACGTTTACAATGGCTATGCTCTGGAAATTCATGAGAGTAGCTAAGTATTCTAAAACAGCTTTATCACCAAAAGTAAAGGTAAGAGGAATTCCCACCCATTCAAGGCGTTCTTCCTCCAAGTCTGTACCTTCAGATTTTTCTGTCGGTGCACCCTGCTCAAATACTGTGGAACTGCTTGGTAAATCTTATCCTCAAGATGACTACAGCAATGTCACAGAGAAGATTCTTTCCAAGGTGGGGAAGAACTTGCACAACAGAAAACATCACCCTTTGTGGCTAATCAAGGAGCAAGTGAAGGAGCACTTCTACAAACATTATCTAGGACGCCGCGGGACTCCGCTCTTTTCTGTGCACGACGGTCTTTCTCCGGTGGTTACAGTCCAGCAGAACTTTGACAGTTTACTTATTCCACAAAACCATGCCAGCAGAAGGAAAGAGGATAACTATTACTTGAATCGTGACCACATGCTGAGAGCCCATACATCAGCTCATCAGTGGGACTTGATACACTCTGGCCTAGACGCCTTTCTGGCAGTGGGAGATGTCTACCGTCGAGACACGATTGATAACACCCACTACCCAGTCTTCCATCAGATGGAGGGAGTGCGCCTCTTCTCCTGTCATGAGGTACGAATTCTCTAATTGGGGTGAAAGACATTTTTGAAAAGTTGCTTGGTCTTGTGTTTACTGTAAGCAAAGTTCATCCACGTAAGCAAGGTTTGTGTGCATAAGCATGTTACAATGACAATGTTATGTTGCACATTGATAAAGATCAAGTGATTTATCATATAGTAATATTTTTAAGTTGTGAAAAATGTAGATGGAAAGTGTTGAATTTGAAAACAACTATAAAATTCCCTAGGATAATGTGAAAAAATGGAAAGACAATATTATTGAAAGCTAGCGAAGTGAAACATAACCTGAAAGGAAACAACTTGTTCAGTTAATGATCTGCACAGTTCAATTCTGTTTCTGTCACAACTCTCTTCTGGTGAGATCACTTTACCAAAACTCCATCAAATTAATTATTGAAGGATTCATTGGATGTGAGTTGTTACAGCTACATCCAAAGTACAGTTTTTATTGTTGTCTTTTCTTTTTCTTTTAATAGTGCCAACCTTCTAGAAATGAACGTCATTTTCTAGGGGATTGTTCCATTCTTCATCTCATCCTAAAGCTGCATTGAAGGATTCATCTGTTGCAGCCGATAGTTATGCATGTGTGGTGCATACGCAGTAAACCCATCAGAGTCCAGAGGCATCAGCTAAAGAGCTCTAGGTTGATGTCCAAGACTCTTAAGTTTATATGTTTTGTTGGCACAGCTTGCATGTTCTGCAAATGCCTGGGTGTCATTGAGTACTCTGCTGCATCACTGATCAGTGGTAAATATAAGCCAGTTTGTTTTCCAAATAGTAATTGATTTGTATAATTTGTGTATGCTTGTAGCAATACTGCCAAATTCACAGTTCTATAACTAAAACTAGCTTATTCTAATAATACTGAGATGTAGACCGTTCTTAGTGTGCTTGCCAGCGGGTGACAGGAGCTTGGCAGAGAAGCCTAATGCCTTTGGATGCCTGAGGGAAAACTAAGGTAATCATAGAGCACTGCTTTTCTCTGTGATGGAAGGGGCTTGTGCTGCCTGCTCTGCGCTTTCCCACCCTGTGCGGCCACTGCTTCTTCCACTGTGAACACATACGTGCCTCTGCAGGTGTCCTGTGAGCTGTGTGGTACTGAATCCAGCCTGCAGCTGCCTCTTTGGTAACCACGAAATGGAAATAGTGCAGACTTACCCAGCCTCGTTTGTTTGCTGTTCTTTTCCCATAGACCTATTTATGAATACAATCAGGGTATATGATATACAATACTATATTAAGAAAGTACCATTTCTTAACCGTTTTTGTTCATGACAACTGTTTTTTTTGTTACTTGAACGGAAGTTCAGTCATTCAGATGGAAATATTTTATCTGCCACAAAATTTTAGCATCACTATTCTTGCAGGATGAAATTTCTGCAGCCTTGGGTGTGGTTGATCGAATCATTGAAATACTTGTTAATGAATATACCCCTTACAAAATTTTGGTCCTAATGATAGACTATTTCTTTCTACTCTACAAATTCAGTGATAGGAATATAGGTTTTGAATAACTGGGAACAGAGCTACAGAAATGTTTTCACTGACATGTTCTATCTAGATATATACAATGTTTAACAATCTAATTCATTGCATTAGAGATTGTTTCTTTTTCTCTTCTTTATTTTTCCCCAAGAAAATGATTGAGATGTTACTGGAGAGCTTTCTATACAGATGATGGAAGGATAGTGGTGTGGTGTACAATGTGTAAAGTGTTGTTTATTGGGCATCATGCAAAAATTATAAACCAGATCATGATCTGAAGCATCCTTTTTTGCTTCAGTTCGTGTTTCAATATATACCCCTTTTTACAGTCATAAGCACAAGAGCCTTGTGGAAAAAATGAATGTGTAATTCTGAAATTTCACTGGGGACTTGCTCTGTGTTTTGTGTTCTGGTTGCCTGTTCAAAATAATCCACATTTAAATAATTCCAGAAGGAACTGTCTGAGCGGAACAAAGACTAAATAGAGGTAATACTACATGAGAGAAATACTCTGATATTCATTTATTTATACTCAAGTTCAAGCTGTAACCCACTGAGCAGAAACGTGTGAATGTCAGGGCCTGTTACCCTTGTCTCAGACTTTTCGTTCATAACCAGGCTACAGTCTCTGGTGAGAAGAAATTTGCCCAAGTACCAAGGATCAGAATCTTTGGAACCAAGGGAAAAGCTATTAGCTCTTAGCTACAAGCCCTGGGTACATTTCATGTTATGGCCAATGTAGTAGTTTTACATGCTATTGTCAGTTTGCTGATCTAATTTGTTCTTTTGATTTTTACATTTATCATTCACTGTCTTCTCAGTGTAAGTGACCACAGACCTAAGAGGCTGTGAGAAGAAAGACAAAAGCCTAGAGTGATTTTATAGGAAATTTAATTTAGAGGAATTTGATGTTTGATCTCAGTTTAGGAGGTGTGGGGGAAAAGTCAGTTCATCCTCAGCTGAAATTTTAGGCAAGATATGAAAGATGTAGGAGATGTACAAAAGTGTGTCTCCTTTACAAATACCAAATTCTGTAGTCGTGACTGGGTTAAAACTCCAGCGCTGTGATGGAAACCTTCAGCATAATTCTTTATATCAAAGTTAAAATCAGTATGTTGAAGTAAGATGTGGAAAAACAAACCAAGTTTGGCAATTTTACGGTATTTATTCTGAGAATATTTTTGAGCTATTTGCTTTTTTGGCTCCATGTTTTGTCATGATGGTTGGTCGATTACTTTTTAAAGAGAGAAGTAATCTATAATTCAAAGATGGGCAGGTAACTGATGCATTTCTGCAGCTTTGTATGAGTGTAAATATTAAAGTACTAAAGAAATTCCCATCTTCCAAACCAACTCATTGCTAAAAGTTAGAATAATTCATGCTTAAATTTCTCAAAAACTTTTAAAAAATGTCCTTGGACTGCTATCAAAGAACATCTGAAAATACATTTAGAGATGTTTTCAATATTTTTTAAAGTATTTTAGGTGATTATTATCTGAATGTGATATATAGAACAGTTAGAAACTGACTAGTATAAATAGTTAAAACCAGAACCAAAAAGATCTTCCCAAATCTACTTCAGAATTCTGAACATAAAATGAACTATTCTTCTTAAACAGTACCCCCACATAATATTCTTTTGTATTCACTTCCTCCAACATTCCTCTTTTTCTTCTAATTGGTGTTTGGATTTTTTTTTTCCTTCTATGGTGTATGGCTTTTTTTCTTTTTGTTAGTGTTTTGGACTGGCAATTTTGATGATTGCTGTAGATCTGGACTGTCCAGTTTTCCTGGGTGGATTATCAGAGAAATTATTTCTGTGCTATGCCGTTGTCTTTGGTGCAGTTCCATAATTTATGGAAAACAGAAAAAAATCTCAGCTAACTTGCACTTTGTGCATGTCAGCCAGAAGAGGGAGCCAATATAAACCCAATGGCAGTCAATGAACAGCTTTCAGTTGATAACAAAAAATGTTTACACATTGGAAGGAAACTTCATACGGTGTTTTATAGTCTATACTGAATTATACATAAATTTTAAGAGGAGCAGATGCTAAAACATAGTAATTGCTCCATTAATTTAGTAACCTTGTTCCAGTGGAGGCCAATACAAGATTGTTTAGATGAAAAAATGATGCTCTCATCAGGCTTGTTTGTGCTAGAGGTAGTAGGGATACAACTTTATTCTCCATTGAAATGCTTATTGTGGAAATGGAAACTTTTTGTTAGAATTCAATGGAAAAATGGTAAATATTCTAGTTACAAATAAAGGACTGCTCCTCCAAAGCACTATATATAATTGAAAAAAAAAAAGCCAATATTATAGCTTCTAGTGTTTATATCCTGAAATGTAGACTCTTGTTCTAGGTAATAGAAGATTAGTAGATTTTTCTCTTTTTCATTGAAATACATACTCCTTTCCTCATCTTCCCGTGCTTGTGTACCTGGGCAATATTACTTGTGCATTGTTAAAAAGAAAAAAATGTTGCTTTTATCCTTTTCCATGTGGTTTGGGATGATGGGAACTCCTGATTGACCACGGATCTGCAGTTTTGTTTTTTTTTTTTTAATCAAGTGCCATACTGGGTTTCCACTTGGAAAACTCGTGTCTTTAGGTTTGACTTCTCCAAAATCCTATGTGTTACTGCAGCTTTGGACACTGTGCTTCTGCTCTGACATGGTATCAAAGGAAAGCCCCTTCCTGTCTTCAGTCCCTTTTTTTTAATCCTCATATGTAAAGGAATTTAAATCAATTTTTAGTGTTCCAGGGATCAACCTGTTTTATGGAGTGATTTGGAGCTTTTACAGTGTATCTGAGAGTGCTTGTGAGTGGGAGTGGGAGTCATAATAGCAGCGTTTAGCTGGGGACCAAGGAACAAATTTTTTAAAAGGCTTAAATGGCCACGGAAAGGTGTCTGTCTTAGCCCTCTACAACTTATGGATAGGGCTGTGAGCAAAGCATCAGTCCCCAGGAACCTGAGAGATGGCCCTCCTTCTCACAGGGAGCGGCGAGGGCTGTACAGGAGCAGAGGCACTTGAGCTCGATCCACCTTGGTGAGAAAAGGAGCAGCGGCATTACTTTGCTAGAATATTCTGTGGTGAATTTATTCCTGAAGCTTCGGTTGAGCTGAGTGGTAGCAATAAAGAGCCTGGCTAGTTCAGGTGGAACTGACTTCACTTTTTCCGGTATCTATCCAAGTTGTGAACGTTGTATTATTCAGTATTTTCCAAGTTGTGGTGTATAAATCATGCCGTAATTAATAGATCTTCACTGGTCTGAGGATCCAAATTGTATTCTTTGTTATTTTAAGCTGAAAATTTGACAGTGAAGGGCATCAGAAGGTCTGTTAGATTTTCATAGTGATCCTTGGTCTAGAAAGTTTGAAAACTGATGGTGCATCTTTTATTGCAAAGACTTCATATATTTTTCAGCCTTTGTCTTACTTTCTGTTGTCCAGCTAAAAAAACCAAACGAACCAACACAGCTTTTCAGAACAAAGCACTTAAGTCTATTCAATGCACTATTTAAATTGTGAAGGAAAAAGAAGTGCAGAATGTCTACAAGTGTATTTGGGAAGTCTAAGGTGCTTAAAAGTAAAGGAATTTCTACTGCCACAGAAACAGAAGTCTATCATAGATGTCTCATTATATCAGGTATCTGTGTAGCCGTGTTACTTTTTCTTTCTGGTTCGAAAACATCTTTATAGTTTTCCCTTTTCTTACAGAAACACTTTGATTAGGTTAAAAAATCCAAAAAACCAACCCTTCATGCTCCCAAAACAACAGAGATTACCTTTCTTTGCTGCAATTGGAGGACTGGAAATGGAAGGATGTAGAAATTAAGGTTCAACCCAAAGCTTGTGGGTTGGAGTAAGTTTTGCCATTTTCTGTCCCCAAGAATTCTTACTGATGTGCAGTGAAGAGCCTTCTGTCATGTGGACTGTGGGCTGTGTATCTCTTTCGTACCTGAAACTGGCTGGATCAGGGTGTATGTTTACACCTTGGAGGCTGACTGAGACTGACATTAGGTTTTCTCTTTGAGCCACCTCTTGGTGGCATCATCTTCGTCATTCCTGATCCATTGATTGAGTCTTGAGTTCCACAGGACGTTTAAACTGTTGTGGAAAAGGTTTGCTATTTGTAAGTGGATTCAGAGTGCAGCTGTTGGTTCATTTTTAGAGATATTTATTAGGGCCGGTGGGACAAAATGTATTTCGTGTGGCAAGGCTGGGTGTTGTCACGTGCAGATCCTCATATAGAGATAATCTTAGATGCTGGTTTGCCTGTGAGTATAAGTACATGAGCATGATTTATTCATTGTCTTAATCGCTGATGTATGCATGACTGGCAGGAGGAATACACAACTGCATTGTGGAGAGACAGGATATAGTTACAGATCTCTCTGGTCTGAAACTTGCTATGAATGCCATCCTGCAAAGAGACACTTAATTTGGGACTGAATACTAAACGTGTGAATAATGAGGGGATGTGAGACTAAAAAGTCTGTCAAGTGACTGAGGAGATGTTGGGGTCTTTGTTTAAATCACACTTGTGACTTCTACCCTTCATGCTAGGCTGAGAAATACTGGAATGTGCTTTCAAAGGGCCATAACTCCATTTATACTTGTCCAGTTAAAACTCTATGTCTTCTTGCCATTACATGTTATCAAATTTTAATTTATTTTTATTATGAGCTAAACTGTGAGTAAACTTCATGCCACATGGTTAGGTGACTTCAATTCCTTTCTGCCTTGTCCTTCATAATGCAGCATCAGTCAGATATGCTGACAAATCCTGGTAAGTGTTAATTTTTTTGACTTCTGCATGGTGATACAGTATGCAGTGTTTTGCACACCTTCACTTAAAGAAAAATCTTCTTGTCCTTACGCTAGACAGACACGTAGGTACTCGATTTATGGCTACAGGAAATTTCTTTCCTGGTTGTAGTAGTGGCTGATCATATTCAATACAATAAGGTAGTGCATGCTGTTTTAGTCTGCACTGAAGAAATGAATGTATGTGGAAATGTCGTCTTAGATGTGTCAGTGTTTTATGCAAGACTGTTAGGTATTTTTTTTCTCCATTTGCTCAGATATGTGCTTGAGAAAAATTGACATAAAAAAGGAGCGACTGTAGGTGATTCTTCATTTTATTCAAGCTTTGACTTTCCTGGCTTTATGTATACAGAAATGTTGAAGTGTTTCTAATCCAAGACATGTACTTAGCACGGTTCAATCATTGTAAATAGTGATATTGGTGTATCGGTTTAAAGCTGCTCGTATTGACATAGCAATGTCAGTGAATGGAAAGTCGGGAATAAATATTAATACAACTGTAAGGCATCTCTTTTTTTCTCAGTATAATCTCATCTGCAGCTGATGAAGCCTCTATGGAGAATACCAAAGTGCCTCTCGGTGCCTGACTGTAAGGGGGGCTCTGGTCTTGTCTATCTTTGAGGGCCTTCCCTATGGCTGTGTTTTCAGAGCCTGTCTGGACTGGGCTAGTGTCACGCCTGTGCCCAAAGTGGCCCAGCCCTGTTCCATGTGCCAGCTCATCTTTTGGTGCTGCTAGTATGCTGATATTTGATTACTAAGCTGAATTTGACCATTTTCACATCTCTCAGTTTCTTCCCTTCTCCTGGCTCACTGCCCATCCAGACTCATATCCCAGCCTGTCTCAGTATACTGCTGCATGGACACTTGTCCTGGCTTGGAGAAGGAGATGGTTGGGCAGGATGAAGACTCAGACAGGTTACAGGGCTGGATTATGATTCAATGTATTTAATGGCTCTTGCATAGATTTTATTTCCGCATCTGATATAAACCACTGAAATAGAATTTTGCTTAAGACTGTAGTTGTGATATCAACATTTCAGGAATAATAAAACAGTAAGGAAAAGTATTTCTATGTACTTGTTGATGCGGATGCTGTGCTTTAAAGGCTAGTGTCCAGACTGTCTATTCTTTGCAGTGGTCTGAGGAGCCAGCCTTGAGCTGAAGGGAGGAGTGAAGGGGAAAAGGAGGAAGAGCGTTTCATGTCCTAAAATACTGCTGATAGGTAAAATAACAAATGTACCTTCTAATGTGTAAATACAGTGTATTCTGGTCCAAAGAGGGGACATCTCTGTTGCCCGAAGGGTGTTTCTGGCTTAGTGAGTGAGTGAGTCAGTCGATAGAAAAAATGGCTACTTGTACTTGTAGGGTACTTCAGAGCAGGAACCTAATTTAGCCACTCTGTGTTCCTCTGTGAGGGAGCGTGCATCTCTCCACTGGCCACCCGGTGAGCCTAAGACAATTATCCTGCCTAGGCTAATGCTGGCCTCTCTGAATTCCCCCTGGCTTTCAAAACCACACGCTGGATGACTGATCTGCCTTGCTGACAGCAAATTAATTATAGGATGGGTATCATCTGCTTGTTCCAGTCAAGGTAGGTATGATGTCATTAAGAAGTAGGGAGTTTAATCTTTCAGATGAGCACTTGAATGAAGAATCTGCTATTTTAAAGTGTGGTACTTTGTTTGTCAAGCTGCTGCCTTTTGGTTAGTAAAGGCATTTTTGTTAGACTGATAGAGAATGATTTTATTTGGTATTTCTACTTTCCCTTTTTAATTTAATATTTCCTGCAGCACACTAAGGAGATTAACTGGAAAGGTATTTTCTCAATCTGCCAGCAATCTCCTTGTGGCTAATAAAAGGTTAAATGCTACTGATTTTTTTTTTTTTTTTGGTGCTCCTTCAATGCACTGTGGTGCTAGTTTGCATGCTATCTAAACTCTTCATTCATTGCGTCTGTAGGAAATGTGCTAGAAACTAGTCCTAATTAATTGTATCTAGCATTTGTGGACTACCAGAGATTCACTTGAACATTCTGTTTAGAGCATTTAGTGCTCTGAAGGCATTAAACTGTAGTTAAAACAACTTCTGTGGGCATCCATGAGTTGTTAAGGGTACACACTATTCGTGGCATCTCCTGAGTAAGAGCTATTTATGCTGGGAGGCTTAATGGGAAGGAAATCTCAGTGCATGTTTTTTCCCTCTGTGTTTGCTTGACTGACTATGGGAAGGTAGAGGAGGAGGGGTAGGAAAGGGCACTAGAAACTCACAATTGGCTCTCCCTACCCTCCAGACTTCACCCCAGATATAAGAGTTTTATACAGCTGTAAGGATTTCCAGGAAAAATACTCTTTAGAGTGTAAAACCGCCTGCTTGTCTGCCCAAGACACAGGGCCTCCAACAATGTTGTTTAATGAGCATGTTTTATTGATCTCTCTGAGAGGATACAGATTTGCTGGTATGTATCTGGCCAGGATCACCTGGCCAGAAACATATGGGGATATGCAGGAAACAAATATCTTCGGCTTGCAGCAGATGTGGTGAGGGGCAGTGTCTGAATGAAGAGCAAGCCTGCAACATCCCGAAACAGCTGTCCCTGTGCTTTGTAACTTACCTGGAAACCCCCACCTGAGATTATGAATCCTTGAATGCCCCATAGACAAAATTTCTGTTCACAAAACGGATGATGTGTGTGGGAATATGCAGGAAAATGGTAGTCCTTAAATGAATAAACTATACCCAAGAAGGATCAACTGTAAGCAGCCTAAGTCTCAATGAACTGCCAGGGTTTCTTTTGTTTTGGTTGGTTGGTTGGTTTGGGTCTTTTTTTTTTGCTTGGGTTGGTTTGGTTTTTTCTGTTTTTGTTTGTTTTTATGTTTTTGTTTTTTGTTTTTGTTTCTTTTTTGGTGTTTTGATATTTCTTTTACATCAGTCAAGTACTAAAAAAGTTGAAGTTCTGATAAATGCCGCTGTGTTCATTGTGTTTTGTAGTTTTTGGGGTGTAATTTGCATACACTGCACAGAGCACTTTGTTCTGCACGATAAGTTTCAAAATAACTGAATCAGAAAAAGATGCTTATTTTGTAAATTATTATTTTTCTGTAGCTAATCATATTATTTGAAGATATAGCACAGAAATAAACCAGATTTAATTATTTGAGTATTTTTGTTCTTATAATGATTCCTCTCTGTGTTTAGTGAACAGAATTTGTATAAAGTCACAGTCTTTATGTTTATTTTTCACAGTGCAGACTTAGCAGGTAAGATTCCCACTTACATCAATGAAATGTCGTTCTTTATTTTCGTTTAGAAGGTCACTGATGCAATACACGGTGTTTTTGTGGTTTTGTTCTAGTTGTTCTCCAGCATTAAAGACGGTGAAGGTTTACAGCTGTTTGAGCAAGGCCATCGCACTGCACACAAGCAGGAGTGTCACACCATGGAGGCAGTGAGGCTGGTAGAGTTCAACCTGAAGCAAGTGCTCACAAAGCTCATGACTCACATCTTTGGTGATGGTAGGTTCTTGCACCCTTTCCCCCAGACTGCTCATGGCTGTAGTCATTTGGGCTTCTGAAAACATTTTGCTACGTAACACAGACAGGAAGCTTAGGGATTGTGTTGGCAGCTGGTAATAGAGAAACAGCCACATGGGTTTTTCCAAGAGGGCACACACTCCTCTCTGGGTTTTCCTAAATATTGGTGCACACAACACTGTGTTGACTCAGCAGGTTTTTATGAAAACATTCTGGTGTGCAGTGTGTCGGGGTAACGTAGTGGGTATGAATCCAGGTGGGGACGTGTGGAGGCCCAGCTGCAATCAGTGGTCTGGCAGAAGCCGTGTGCTAAAGGCCGGTCAGTGTGGGTCCTGTGAGGAGAGGCAACTCCAGCTCCAGTGCAAAGCTGTGCAGGACCCTCACTGGTTCATCCTCGTGGGCCTCCCATGTCCCTGGGGGGATGGAGCGTGGGTGCAGCAACTCATCTGGGGTGCGTGAGAGCTTGGGTGCAGCTTGGCAGTGTTCACATCCCGCACCAGCGGCATGGGGATGGGCTGGAGCAGGAAAGGGATGAGTGTGTCCACGTGCTGCTCCGCTGTGTGCGCACACAAAGCGCCGTGAGTGGTTCCCTTTGTGCAGATAAATTAAACCTTCCAGCTGAGGGCAGACCATGTTTGCTAAGTTCACATCAAGCTGAACAATAATTGTTTTTTGGTACTGACAGTGGAATGAGGAACGGTAATGAATGTGTATATGAATGAAATATTCTCTCCTCAGAAATACCTGCTTTCAGTTTCAGAAACTGAATTTATAAATGGCCTGAGTCAAAATTGCTACATTAATGCTACTTCCTGGCAGGGTGGCTGGTCTTCTGAGCTGATTCATTTTTCTGTTGAGGAAATACTGGATGGTATTAGAATGCATGAGGTATCTTGCCTACTTTCTAAAGTCTTTTAAGATGTTTACTGCACTTAGAGCAGTAGTTCCAGGAGTGAGTTGGTAATGATACCAAGTTCTATATATGACTGCTTGAATATTTTTCTGAATTTCTGAAGTTGATTTATAGCAAGCAAAACTTTTACCAGTTTTTGTTCTATTCCACCTGGACAAAAATTTTTAAGTTCCTCAGCTCAGAGCTTCTTGTAGATGTATTTTACTTAACAGTGGCCTTTTGAAATGTACAAAATTAGGATGGAAGTGAGTAACAGTAAGAATGATATATTTAGATCGACCTCAGATGCTGAGGATGTTTAAAGTGAGCAATTTCTAGGAGTTATTAGTGGTATCTCAAAGTGCGATGGCATCCTTCTCTAACTGTTGACAGATGCTGCACTTTAAGCCTCAGCATGCTGGCTATTACTAATTCTTCTACAGTCCACACAGTAGCTAGAAAGATGTTATAAGATATTCATAAATTATTCTAAATGTACAAACTAAAAGTAGATGCCACCTTCTTACTGCAGGGATTTTCTATTTCTATACACCCAATATTTTTCCTGGAATACAAATACAAGATATAGTTATTGAATTAAATTTAATTATAGATATGTATGTATATATATGTGTATTTCCCCCTCTGCCCCATTCATGGAAATACTGGAATTCGAAGTATTCAAAGAGCAAAGTTCATGTTAGGCATAAGGTATATGAGATTGGTGCACTGTAACTGTCTTGGGGCATACATAGATAAATTTGTGTTTTGATAGCTGTCATGTTTTGACTAGTATTTTACTCTTCACTTTACACAATACTCTTGATTACTTTCTGTATCTTGACTCCTGTAAATTTTAACTTAAAATTTAAAATGTGTCTAAATGTGTTGCTCTTGGAAAATTTCTATGTTTTTCCTATATGTGGGTATTTCCTAAGGCCCTATGTTCTGTTAAAAGCAAAAATTTCCTTCTCTTTATACTTGACATCGGTTGTATTCTTTACAGCCTGTGCTGTCAGCAGAATATTTTAGTGAAGTTGCACATCTTTTCTGCCAGGATAGCATGACCACAGCTGCATTAAGTGACTGAAATGTTGCATTGTCGTGCAGTCAATTCTTTTTCATAGGCAGATTGTTTGGATTGTAGACTAAGTCTGCTGTGCATGTCGGTTTTGCATAAACTAGCTTGTGCCTGAAGTCCTGGTCTTGGAAGCTGTGCTTCTGCAGTGCTTCTCTGGGAATTTACTAGCTCAGGTTGATGATAGATTGAGGATTGCTGCAGGATCTCTGCATAAAGGTCATATCACTGACTGCCTATTTTTTTTTTCTTTTTTTTTTTTCTGTGTTGTTCTAGGTTAGTTTTGATAATATTTAATGAGACAGTTGTGCTCTACCTGATTCCTACCACACTATTTGGATAATTCAGTGTTGATGAAACAAAGTTGCTTAAAAATCACTGTGTTGTCCTGAGGAAGGTCAGACTTCACAGAATCTGCACTTACCCTTATTACAAAAGTTTGTCTTTTTATGTCTCTCTGGCTTTGCCAACAGGCAAAGGAATGACAGACGTTAGAGGAGGGAGAAAGTTCTGGAGCATGCAATCAGTTGTCTTAATAACTTGACAATATAAGGTAGTTCTTTTTATGGCATTTTCTGGTGTTATGACATGCCTGATTTTGCATTCTACAAGTGACTGTCTTTCAGTTTCTTCCATTTTTAGGTCAGGAAGCTATTTCAAATACTGCACCTAGACATTACTTTTCTTAGTTTTCCTCTGTTACCTCCATAAGGTGCACACTTAAAATCCACTAATTTAAGTTACACCTCCATCTCTCCATGTAGATCTGCCAGTGTAGGTAGCCTTTTAGTTCTCATTTTAGTTACCTTGTAACAAGGCTGTCCAAGATTTCTTCGTAAAGTTAGCCAGTCTTTTTCAGCTATGGTTCTTTCTCTAACCCCTCTGCAGTTTGCTAAAAGCTTTCTGAACTCTGCG
This sequence comes from Cnemophilus loriae, assembly GCA_013397755.1. Taxonomy (NCBI): domain Eukaryota; kingdom Metazoa; phylum Chordata; class Aves; order Passeriformes; family Corvidae; genus Cnemophilus; species Cnemophilus loriae. The sequence goes on along the minus strand of VZTF01004108.1, from coordinate 2,087,099 downwards.
AAATTCAGAAGTAATCTTACTGTAGCAAGTGGAAAATAATGACTGTGTGCTGGTTCTGTGATTCGTTGCTTTACATGAACTGGCTCAAAATTCACTGCTGTTCTGTATTCATGTACCCAGTTCCTAGGCACTGGTAAGGGAAGGCAGGAGAGTGAGTACTGCTGTGCTTTGACTGATGGCTTTGCCACTGCTGGTTCTCACTGAAACACCACTGGATGTCTTTTAAATCAAACATGTTGTTCTGCTCATTCTCCTTAATTCTGTTGTACTGATACCTCCTTTGAGTGCATGGAGATCTATGAGTGTAACGAGTTTAAAAAAAAAAAAAAATCATTTATCAAGGACATAATAGTCTGGCTAATAACTTCTGAAAAATGTGAGCTAATGCAGGTTTATATGGGCAGCCAGCTCCTGTCTGCTGCAAGTGTGATGAATTATCTGAAACAATGAGGTGCAGAGTACTTACAAATCGACGCACACCTCAAGAGGCCACAGTTCAATACCTTCTGTGCTTCCCAGCACCCTCCCTGCACCTCTCTCCTTTTTATTCCATAACCTCATCTCTAAAAATAATCTTCACAGCAACAAAGAGAATTTCTGGTCAGTGAAGACCATCTGGGTCTCAGGCTTTGTTGCTTCTGTGCTGTTAGTGTAGCAATATGCTGCTTTAATGTGTTTGGTTTGTTCTTACTTTTCTTTCTTTTTCAGTACCTTTGGTCAAGCCTTTTTCATTATGAGACTCAATTAGTCTAGCACTTGTTCAGCTTAATATCTGATAACACCATTACTTTTGAGTGCAGGCTATGACCAATTGCTTACCTGGATTCAGTGTTCAGGAATAACAGTAACTATTCACTATTTCCATACTGATCTGACATATAAGTTACTGGGTTGGGTTTGTATGGCAAGGTATGTATGTTTTGGTAGCAGGGAGATGACAGGGGTGGCTTCTGTGAGGAGCTGCCAGAAGTTTGCTCCATGTCTGACAGAGCCAGTGCCAGCCAGCTCCAAGATGGACCCACTGCTGGCCAAGGTTGCGCCCATCGGTGATGGTAGTAGCACCTTTGGGATAAAATATTTTAAAAGGAAGAAAAAAAACCTGCAAAATTGCAGCCAGGGAGAGAAATGAGAACATGTGTGAGAACAGCCCTTCAGATACCTTTGTTGAAACACAAGGTCAGTGGACAAGGAGAGAGAGGAGGTAATCCAGGTGCCTGAGCTGAGATTGCCCTGCAGCCCATGGTGCAGCCCATGGTGAACCAGCTGTACCCCTGCAGCCCATGGAGGTCCATGGGGATACGAAGGTCCACCTGCAGCCCATGGAGGTTCCCATGCTGGAGCAGGTGGATTCCTAAAGAAGGCTGGGACCCTGTTGGAAACCTGCCCTGGAGCAGGCTCCTGGCAGGACCTGTGGCCCTGTGGAGAGACCCATGCTGGAGCAGGAGGTTCCTGAAGGACTGCACCCTATGGAAGGGGCTCACGCTGGTGCAATTAATGAAGGATTGCCTTCAGTGGGCATGACCCTACCCTGGAGCAGGGGAAGAGTGGCAGAGAAAATGAATGATGAACTGACCACAGCCCCCATTCTGCATCCCCGTTGCTGGTGAGGAGGAGGTAGAGAATTTGGGAGTGGAGTTGAGCCTGGAAGAAGGGAGGGATGGGGGGGATGTTGTTTTCAAGATTTAGTTTTTATTTCCCATTATCCTACTCCGATTTGATTGGTAATAAATTAAACAACTTTCCCTAAGTCAAGTCTGTTTTGCCCTTGACTATAATTGGTGAGTGATCTCCCCCTGCCCTTATCTTGACCCATGAGCCTTTCAGTATATTTTCTCCTCCCAGTCCAGTTGAGGAGGGGAGTGGTAGAGCAGCTTTGCTGGGGGCCTGGTGTTCAGCCAGAATGAACCCAGCACGGTTATGGATGGACATCTACCCACTGGAAGGACTCGCATGAACACCGTGAGGCTCTGAAATGAGCTGGTGTGTTTGTGTCTGATAACACAAATAATTTCTTTGAACCAGAAAACTTATGGAGTTTGTGTCTAGTGGTCAGGTTTTGATTAGATTCAGCACTGTGCTCTTGTAAATGCCTGTTTTAAGACAGATATGTGTCTCTTGGCCTCCTAAAATTTCTAGGAAAGATCAATTTTGCCAGTATTTCATAGGCTATATTTGAAGAAATAAACTAGGCCGAATCAGGAAAATTATATAGTACTACAGGAAGCCTAATCATCATAATCCTTTTAAGTCCTTAGTGGTTTAATTTGCTGAGTGTGAGCAATGCCCTTTATTCCTTGGGAATATATTGAGCACCAAGACAATATTTTGTATCTAAATAATAAATGTACCCATTTATTCTGTGACACTCTGTAGAAATGCAGTTAATGTTGCTGAAGGCTGAGCACCCTCTGCTTTTCAGTAAAGCCTTCTAGAGCCAAAAGTCTGAAAGAACATTTGAATATAAACTACAGAGGTACTCCCAAATGGCCTGGATACTGTATGAATAAAATTATTGTGGTATGTGGGATTAAGTATTAATTTAAAGAAGAGAACGAAGGTGAGAGTTGTTCCTTCGTTGTGAATTTGTTTTGGTTTATTCAGATTGCTGTTTGTTTGCTTATTTGCATTTAAAACAGAAGCCTCTTAAGTACTAATATGAATTAAAATTAATAAAAAGAGCTTTAAATTCTTTTTTTACTTTTAAAAATTTATTAAATTAAGGACAAACAGCTGAGAAATCCTTTTTTTCCCAGAGCTTCATTTTTTAAGTAATCAGAGGATTAATAAGAAACCATTATCTGAATGTCGTTACTGAACACAAACTAGTTGAATATTCAGTGTAGTTGCTACAGTTGCAAATTTTGCAAGCTAAATGGGGATATTTTATATGTGCACAGCCCAAGGATTAAAAATGCCAAGATCAGGAAATTAAAAACATGTTTTCTGCACACCATACTATTGTATACACCACTCTTTTCTGTGTATTTTCTTATTGTCATGCAGACAAAAAAAAAGCAATAAAATGATTGCTGTAAGTCACAGTACAACTGTGAATGAAACTATTGCAAATACTTTCAGTTTTCTGAGTTCTGTATATACAATTATCAAAAAGATTTTTCATTATTCATATAATTTCCTGAGGTAGGCTTTTAAGAAAGCAAAGATAATCTAGAAGTACCAGTCTGTTTGTTTTGGAACCTGCCTTGCCATTTGAAATTTCATAGCATCTAGAAAAGTTCCCTGTGACTATTAGGAGGTATTTTATGTTTTGGCCATGCATGTACACCGTTGTCATAATTTATTGTTTCAGTTTCTGTAGCCACATTTCATGTTTCAGAAGTAATCAATGAAGATCTAAGTCTTGAGGCTACGTAATGTATTTTTATTTGAAAAACTTTCAGTATGAATCATGGAATTTCATGTTTTACATTACTTTTATGAAACAACCCCAAAAAAGCCTGAAGGTCAAACCAGGAATGTTAACAGTTGCTGTCACCCACAGTACCTTTGCAGTGCTCCTTATTTTTGTAGCTGGACCTGCTCGGTTCTTAATGATCCTAGCTCTGATTAGCATTTGGCTTAACTGAAGAGAAGATGGATTTGGGTTTAAGGCGTTAGCTTAGCTTACAGAATCTGCATTTCAGTTCTCTTTTGAGTTTTTATAGTTCACGTTTCTGAGACTTCTTGCCTGACACCTAATGGTTAGAAAAAACGGTTTAGTGAAACAAAGAGTCTGTAAATCATTAGAAGAACTAAAGCTCATCAAATATTATGAGGGCTTTGACAACAACTCTGCTTTTGGTGGCACTGAAGACCTTGCCCTCTTCTGGCTCCACTGCTCTGAGATGCCAGGACTTTCCTTGCTCTGCACATTGGTATTTGCAGAGGTGCTGAGCTGGGGAGGACGATGGGGAATCACCGAGTGGGGCTTTTCCCTTACACTTATCTACCGAGTCCAGGATGCTCTGTGCATGTGTTGCATACCTTAGTAATGTACAACTCTGTGAAAACATATTTCTATTTGTGTATATTAATATCTATTTTTAACTTTCATTTTTAAACATATATAGAGAGAATAGCTCTGTATTTTAATTAAGTTCTGATGAAAAAAAATTACTTGCCTAGGCGATCCATGAAATACTAAGTAAAAATTAAAGACTTAGCTAGCTTTTCCTGTGAGAAGCAGTTAGTCATTTCTTGGTGCAACGAATAACAAAATTACTGACTTTCCCATTATCTTGGCTCATTTTTGTTCGATGCCAGGTGGTTGCTAGAGTTTGACAAATGATTGATTTGGTTTCAAAGGGTGCTTGAATTGCACAAAGCATTTTTCATATTAGAAAAGACATGGTCATTTTTTTCCACAGGTTTTAAGATTGATCACCTCGCAAAAATGTTGTAAATTAGTTTGTTTGCTATTTATTTTCTTTGGATTGCTGTAATTCATGTCATTAGTTGAAGGGCAAGTTTTACAGATTGGTTGGAGGGATGGCCTTTTAAGCATACATGCTTTCATATTTATTTATTTTTTAAACACTGCTACAGGACTGCAAGTCAGATGGGTAGATTGCTACTTCCCATTTACTCACCCTTCCTTTGAGATGGAGATCAACTTCCAAGGAGAATGGATGGAGGTCCTGGGCTGCGGGGTCATGGAGCAGCAGCTTGTTAACTCAGGTACTGAAACTCCTTTACTTCATTGACATCTCTGTTAGCGAACACTTCCAGCACAATCAGCTTCACAGTCTGGCATGCCCCCTTCTACCCCGGTGCGCGCAGACATCTCTGCGTGGCAGCCACCACAAATACTCCTCAGGTAGAATGCAGCCCTTGCATGCTGTGATTTGAGGGTAGCAGCTGAGCAAGTGACCTGCAAACAGAAACCTTGCCTTTTATTTTGTGCAGTAAGGAGACAGACAGATGTCAGCTTTAAAAGAGATCCCGCAAATTAGGGCGTGCGGGTTTCTTCTTTCCCAAGAGATGTCAAGTGCATTCTTAGTAATGATTTAAAAGTATCAATAGCAAATAACATCCCCTAAGATTTAGAATATTAAAACGCTCCTCTGTATCTAAAGCATAGAAAGAGGAGTGTGATATCTTTCATATTGCTAATTTGGTCACTGGGTAAATGGTAGGTAGCTTTGTTCTTTTGTTTTGTTTCTTTTCTCCTCAGGTTGGTTATTTATAAGGTTGTAAATTGCATTAAAAGCAACATCATTTATTTTAATTGAAATTATTACAGAGCAATGTCACCTGACAATTTTGCTTTCTAAAACTTACACATAAGTACTAAAGAAGGAGAGAAGAAATCGATGGATTTTTTCTAATTATTTTTATATGGAGAATTTTGCATGCTTGCTTTTTCATTTGCTGATAATAGGCAATTCTTAGTAAGCACAGGACAGTCTACATGTGCTCAGTCCTCTGTTGTTCAGTGTCTTCCAGTACTATTTATTAGGTATGTGAGCCTTTTGGAATGTGATCTGTTTAATTCCAGAAAGTGGGCTTTCAGATAGCCAAGATAATACTCAGCTGATTTTTTTCCCATTGGTTTGCTAAGCTGTTGTTGTATTTTCATGTGCTCTAAATTCTTCCTGTTGAAGACCAAGTATGATAACTGTGAATTACTTAATTTTGGCACCATTTACTTGCACAGCTGGTTTTCCTCAAAGTTTGCTTGTATTTTAACATGATCATTTTCCTATTAGAAAGATATCCTCTTCCAGAATTTCCCCACAATGAATTAATGATTTATGCTAATGTTCTCTCAGGTTATTATCTTCATAGTGTGGTAAATACAATACAGCTTCTAATCAGTCTCGGAAGTGAAAGACTGCTGTGTAATATTGTTTCCATTAGATGTAACACACCAATGTCCAGGCTTTCTGCTTCAAAAGCTTTTATGTTTCTCAACTCTTATGATTAGGTTCCTCTAATGGGTATGAAAAAAGCTAAACTGTGTCTCAAAACAATTACTGTGTACACTGCATGTGTGTGTGTGTGTGTGTGTGTGAATGGATGTACATGAAACACCGGAGGTTTCTACAGCACTTTTTTTTTTTTGCAGCTTTCTCATGCGTGGGCTTCCATAGCACTTTCTCACCCTTGAAATGTGACATTTTTTGAATGTTAGACCAGATCAGGATTCTCCAAGGGAGGACAGCCAGCCTCATTCTTAGTTATTCACTGAGTAATGGATCCAGTATTCTGGACCATTCAGATTTTCCGTGTTAGCAGCAAGCAAGGTTTCTGTTGTCTTCGTGTGTAGATGAGCAAGTACAATTTAGCAAAGGCTGCAAGTACCATCTTCATTAAAGCAAATTTAGCTATTGATTATTTTTTAAGAGTTGTTTGCATTCAGGAAAGTCTCCTACAACAAAAAAAACCGAAGAATATGGTGTTATTTACTATTTTCTGATGGTGGTAGTATTTCTAGCAGTGATACTATTTTAAAAGAAAAACATAAATCCTATTAAAGTGTTTTTATGTAATCATTAAGAAAATATGCAGTACTCCAAAGATGCACTGAATTGTAAGGGATGATGTTCCCCTAAGGCGGATGGTGCTAAGCTAGAGCAAGTTTTTGGTATAATGTGAACGCAGAAGATCATTTGGTAATCAATGTTCGGTAAGAAGTATAAAATCTAATTTATTGTACTGTTTAACTTCCTGGTTTCGTGTGCTTTCTTTTTCATCTTTATACCTGAATACATAACTTTAATCGGAGTGCTATGTATGAATTTCTATATAAAGAAAAGGGTTTTTGTTCTGGTTAATACTGAGAAAAATACAGAAACTTTGCACTATAGTAGAAAGTACTCTCAGTTTTAGGTCCATGATGAGGATACAAGAAAACTTTGTGGTTCACTAGAGCTGATTTCAATTAACAGCACCCAAGGTATGTATTTCTGTACTTCAAGAGTTTGTTATCTAAGATCTGTGAAGCTGATGTTCATTGGTAGGTGCTGAAGTTCCAAGTCTGTATGGAGTTCTACAATTCAAACCTTTGAATACAGGACATTGCTTGCTCAGAGGCTGTGATCACTTAGTGTTGCTTAGTAACTGTGAAATTGGAAGCAGTTAGGGTGTGATCCTTTGCTGATGGAAATCAATGGCAATGTTCTCAGTGCTCAGTGTTGCAGAATATGTTAGCTGGGGACGGAAGCAAGTAAATTGAACTAAAGTTTACCTCAAAACCGTGAAACTATAAGCCCAATCATTTAGAAATAAAACCAAACCCAAACAAACACTCCTCCCCCCACAAACAAACCCAAACTGACAAACAAACAACAAAAAGAAGAGAATTCCATAATTTTTTTTGTAAGACTTCGCATGATGTTTTTAACTCCTGAGGTATACGATAAAATAATGTAAGGGTGGCCCACCAGACCTGACCTCAAGTCCAGGGCATCGCTGTATCATCATGACATCCCAAGCCAGTGCCTACAGATGAGTAGGACAGGCATGGTTATACTGATCTTTCCCTGATATGCTCCTGCAGCTGTGTGTTTCCTGAGCTGCAAATGGTACATTTGTTTTCAGTAGTCATTGTGGAATTTTGTTCTATTTGTTTGTTGAAATGTTTGAGACCCAGTAAACCTTTACTCTCTGCAATGTCTTAAATTGCCTAACTTGCATGAGGAATCACTTCTCTCTTGTTCTGACCAGCAACTTGGAGATACAGTTAGAGTTCTTCTGTTGTGCGAGAAGAGTTAGTGAGTCTCTCTTTCTTTTTCCTTGTTTAAGCCACGCAGTATTTGTTTGGATTTCAGCTGTAACTCTTGTCATTGCCTTCTTTCCAAGCCAAAGAGTGCTGGTCAGACAGTCCCTCCGTATGTGGGAGCATATCCATGTGTTCTGAGTCATGATCACTCCTGCCTGCATCTTCTCCAGGCTTCTTTTTTCCTTTTCGGATAATTCTTAATATTCATTTTGCTGTGTTGACCTTTAATGAGCCTCGAGCTGAAAAGGAAGGGGAGGCTTTGGTATGATGACTTCTGCAGATGATGGCTTTTGATTGCTAGCTGATGGTTGAAGAAGCATCCTGGCACACAGCCAGACATTCAGCTCTGGGGGGCAGCTTCAGGTTGAAGTCTCATTTCCTGAAATTATGAATCATGAAGGCTGCTGTATTTAGGCTACCAGTAAGAGGAACTGGTAGAACTTTCCTGCTGTATGCAGATCTTTCTATCTTTCACAATAGAAATTAACAGCAATATTTGCAGTCTTATGAAACTGATTTTATTTATTTATTTAAAAAAAAATTATTTTTTATTGTCAGCTTAAAAGGAGTAGGGAATGATGTAGGGGTTTGGAAGAGGAAATATCAGCTTTCCGTCTTGAATAGTAGGAGATGTCATGGCATTAGCAAGGAAATGAACAGGCACTGGGCTCTCAGTAAGGATATGGAGAGAGTTATTTGTCAACAACTTACACACAATTCCAGTTTTAAAAGTTGTTGCACAGTCTTGGGACTTCCAATTCTGTGTAATATCCTGAATTTGTAGCAAAGGTAGTTTTCCTAGTTTCTTGTTAATTTTGTATTTCTAATAAAGGAAAAATTGCTAACCATGTCTAAACATCTTCATGAATACTGTTGAACATGACAAAAGGAGTTTGTCATAGTTTTTCAAATCATTGCTTTTGTTTGAAACGGTGGAAGGTTGTTTGCCACGAAACCTGATTCCTGAAGTGTAAGTCTTTGCCATTTGAAATCCCTTTTACAGATCATTTGCAAGACTTATTCCCAAAATTCAGATAGTACTAGGCCAAGGGCTGCCACCTTCGGCCAAATACAAGTCTTTTAACATGTAGAACTTGTTTGGCTTCAATGCTGCAGTAAATAAATCTTTCTCTTTCTTTAGTCATTTATTGAAGTTCATCAAAATTGTTATTTGAGTGGATGTAAGAACTTTGAAGTTCTTAACTTGTCCACTCCTTTTTGGTTTTGGCAATAGGATTATCAGTTTGGACAGTTCTCCCTGGGCAGCAGGTTAGTACTTAACAGAAGAATTATGTCAATGTTACCTTGCAGGCACAGGACGGTTTGTTTGGTTTTTTTTTTTAATTTATGAATATGTTCTTAAATCAAATATTAGTTATGGGTGAGTTAGGTTCATATATCAAGCAGCAGGAGGTGTTTTGGAGAAAGGGAAATCTAATATCTTTCATCTATCGTTTTTTTCCCTGCTCAGCTCTTGCCTGGTAAATTACATTAAAATGTTTGAGCAGATGGTGCACGTGGCTTCAGTCGTGTGCCAGGCCATGTTCTGTCTCTGCTAACAGCTCTCTGTGGGGACCTTGAAATAGTTAATGCTGTATGTGTCTGTATGGATGTAGTGTAGAAGGGTAAATATAATGCATTTAAAATACATGCCTGAAACCTTTCAAGGTGAAATTAAAGTTACAGAGATATTGGTGTATTGAGCATCTGGGGCCTCCCAAGAACATGAGGTAAAACTGTTGGATGGGCTGGTTTTTCCCACAGGAGCACCCAAAGCGATTTTAATCTGCTGCATAAGCTTCACAGCTCCTCATCCCAAATCTCTCAGGGGTCAATTTAGGTCACTGTCTGTCTCCTGTACAACCACACTACTGTAGTATCTTGACTCTCCCAGCTCTTCCTGTGCTTACTCTCCTGAGACCACTCTGAAATAGCCAAGTATCATCATTCCTCGTTTGTGGGCTGGAACTGAAGTTTTCCAGAGGCTGACATGCATACACACATGCACACTGCAAATAGTGGAGCTGCCTTAGTTCAAGTGAGCTTTCCTACAGTCCTTCTATACTCAATGGAGAACAGAAGTCTTCCAGTCTGTTTTGAATGTATGGAGCATTTTGGATCAATCTGCTGGGCAGCCTCTTTCTATGCAGGGGGAGCAGAATCTCTCAATTTAGGCAGGTACCTGAAAGTAAAGTGAGTATCTCTTGAAGATACAGTGTCTCAGATGAAATAAAATTAATGGGAAATTAGGAAGCATCTGAGTTTTACTGGCTTCCCAAGGGTTGCTTGTTGAAGAAACTGAAGTTGAATCCAAGCTTTATATCTCAGCTCCTGAGTCACCTTTGTCTCCATCAATCCTAGTGATTTACATCCGCACATATGTACATGCATACATATGTGTGTAAATGTATAAAAATAAACACAGAATGAGACAAATAAAACAAATTGATGACCAATTAAATATAGAGTGAGACGTATTTGGCCTGTTTTAATTTTGGTGTGTGTTTTTCTGCCCCTGCCTCCCGCCAGTGTAAATCAGAAAAACTGATTGTCACATCTGGCTAAGTTAAGAGACCTTCTGTTGAGCTGGCAGCCACTGAAATTTTGCTTTGCTCAGTGAAACATGGAGCTGGTGTGGAGTTGTGGGCTTTTAGAGAAAAACATAATTGAATTTTTAGCTCTGTTCTTCAGGTGTCGTACAGATACCCACAAATGTTTGGATATGGCACATCCAGAGATGTGTGTACCTAAGACAATGCTGATCAGTTTAAAAGGGAATAGGTAATAGGGCAGAGGACCTGATTTTCCCTGAAAATCTGTAGTGATCCACCCTGTCTGTACAAGGAGAGGAGCTGTGATTTTAGTCACCTGGGTGGCTACCAGCAAAACAGACTTTTAACTTTTAAATAGTTCACATAAATGCCCAGTAGTGTAAGTTGAGGGATGTGGAGTGGCAATTAGGTGTTCTTAGTTGACTACCACATCTCTTGGCTGTAAAGGAATCGTCCATAGCAAGTGACAGCACAAATACTGGCCACTTTCTTAGCATCTTCAAACTAACAATTAGTGCCACCCTCCTTTGTGATTGCAAATGTAACTGGTGATTTGCTAAGCATCCGAGTTCTGCAAAGGGAACAGATATAGCACTACTACATATTTACACATGAGCTGAGCTGCTGCTTGTGATTTAAGTTTTGGCAGGATTAGATCTGGACTCCTAGGACTTTAGAGGTTCAAGTTTCTAAAGAGCATGTATTTTAAAATTGGGATACTCTTATATAGAAAAACTGTTTCTTCTACCTCCTTTCTACTCAAAGAAGAAATTGAAGAGAGTTTATTTCTTGTGTTTGTGTGAAAATTGCTTTTTGGGTTTGATTTTATTTTGGTTTCTTTTGAACCGACTAGAAGGAAGTCCAAGTCTTGCCTTGATAAGTAATCCAAAACACAGAAATGAGTTATACAGAGGTGATGCTCCTGTCAATCAAAGGGTGCATTGTTTTATTTGTTATTTGTTTCTCTTGTTGCGTTCTCTGTGGCTACACCACTAGCTCTGATGTGTGTGTTGTGTTATAGTTAAATCTTTCCTCTGCCCTTCCGTTTTCCTTGTCAAGATAATTTGGCTGTTGTCTTCTACTTCATTTACAACTCTATTTTTAAAGCTGTTTTTTCCATCAACTTTTTCATACAGAAGGAACTTACAAAATTTTTGAAATGCTGCTTTCTCTGATTTCATTACCTTTGACAGATTCATTATCTGTGTTAAAGTTGGGATTCTTCAAAAGAATTAATATAAGCTTACTTCCAATCTGTAGTGTTTGTATATATTGAACAAATACAGTATTCCATTTTATGACAATTCTATTATACCTATTCCTGGGAAATGTGTTATTTGTTTACAGGGATATCTTGTGGATGAGAAAGTGTAGGATTGATTCTTGAAAGTAAGTAGTTATTATAAAACTTGGATGGCCATTTGAGTTTGTGGCTTTATATGATTTTTCTAGCTTACTGTTAAGAGTAGTAATGCCAGTAAATTTAGAGGGTAATTTCCCTTTCATGGTGCAAGATTACATTTTTAGTTGGAAGATAAGTTCCTTGTCTTCATGATTTAAGAAACTATGTTGTCTTCCTGCTTCATTCTCCTGCACAAAAATGTATGTGACAAAGGGTTAACTCAGTCTGACACAAACTTTGAAATCAGCAAGAGTGTTTATTTGACTAACTGGAACATCTTTCCATTAAGTGAATGAAATCTCCCCTCAACATATGTGAGGCCTGTTTTAGTCCATTTGAAACCTAGAAAAGAAAAAAAGAGATAGGCAGTTGCACCTTCCAAAGTTTCTGTTGCCTTTGAAGCAGTTTGCCCATGTGTATGTATTGCTTCTCCTTCCCTTAAGTTTTTTTTAATCAAAAGTAAATTAAAGGTTTAGTAATTCACTGTGATTTGTCACCTTGGGATACTGCAGGAGGACTAGAACACCATACACAAGAGAAGGCTAAATAATGATGAATGTAGTTTATTAAGCAGCTCCCAAGTAAAAGAAAGTGGTACTCTCAGAAACCTTGAAGAGCAACAATTTATGGCACAGAAATGGTGTTTCCCTTGGCTTTATTTATGCAAATGAAAATACATCTAAATAATACTATTGAATTACTACAGCGTTATATGGTGAATGCTGAATGTTTTTAATCAGCCAGGAGTTGGTTCAATGAGCCTAATATAATTCCTCATCAGGCTAGGATACCCTCTGGGTGTTTTTGTTGCGTTGCAATATTCATTTTTGCTGTTCCCAGGACATTTATCAGGAACTACCCAGCTGAGGCTGGAGAAGAGATTTTACAGGCATGTCTCTAACTGTTTTTGACTCTGATACACAAAGCTCAGTTGAAACAGATTCAGTTCAGCTGAGATTAGATCAAGCATTTTAGGAAGTATTTTTCCTTTCTAGATTGCAAATTCAAACTTGCTTTCTCATTTCTGGAGGGGGAAGCTTTGGTTAGGATGTTTCTGTTGTGCCTCATTTCTTGTCTTTGAGATGGTGGTTGGTGAGAGGAATGGGTGAACGTAGGTCTCCTGCTGGAGCTGAACGTGCACCTCTTCCCCCTCTCTCCTCTGCAGGTGTACTAAGAAAATAGAAAACCAGTGGCAGTGTATATGGGTGGTCAGCCTTCTGAACTCCATGCCGTTTATCAGAGTGATGAGTTGTGAGGCTCATGTCTTCAGAGGACAAGGGGTGGGGAAGGGAAAACCCAAGCATGTCACAAGCATAGTTGAGAGAGAGAGGCAGCTTTCTAGTGATGAGAGCCTGGCTGTGGCAGCAGTCCAGGCTGAGCCAGTGGCACCAGCCTCTCATGGCTCATTCTGGCTGGAGTCTGAGAAGACTGGATTGCCCAGCTGTCTGTGTGCCAGTGCATACTGATCCACTGCTGACCACGCGGGCGAGCCTTGGCTGGGGACCACTGTTTGAATCGCGTGTGAGCAAACACAGAACAGCTCAAGAGCCGGGGTTGGGCCACTGCTTCTCTGTCATTACTGCCTGCCAACAGAAGAACCTTGCATGGTGTTACAAACTCCAGCTTTGTAGAAATATATGTCAGCCCCACTTGTGCCATTTCCACTTGTATTACAAAGTCTGCCTTAGCTTCAGTTTTGCTTGGGCTTCATCTTCAGACACCCAGATTTGCTTTCCTGTTCAGCATTCATAAACAGGCAGTATCTACAAGCAGTAGGCAGGATAAAACCTACAACATGTGAATAAAAAGGTGTTCAGAAGGAGGTGATGATGCTGTGAAGGAAAAACATTTTTCCAGAAGGAAGGAAAGAATCTAGACCAGGCTTGACACTTCTATACTGCTGGAAGGCAACTGCAGCACAGCTACAGAGAGGAGACAGCCCGTTCCAGGCAGTGTACCAGCTAGTTTGGGGCAGGATTTGCTGATGTACATGAAATGAATCAGGTAAAAATGTCAGCCTTTATTAACACTTTTCCCCCATGTAAATAACTTTACAGATTACTAATAGATATTAAAGCAATATCTCTTTTTTCCTGAACAGAATGGGGGTCATAAATTATGTATTCTGATGACTATGCAGTGAGCATCAGTAATAAGTTTGATCCTAAATACCATGGCAGAGTCCAAGGAAACTTTTGTATGTAACAACAAATGGAATTTAATAGGTAATCCATGGAAGTCATCTTGTGCCTATTTTCTTTTTTGGCCAGGTGGAGAGTGGAGGGGGGAAAGTGCTTGTTTGTTTCCTTGCTTTTGAGGTAATTGGGATTATTAAAAAACTTTAGCTGGATATTTGAAAATCTAGGCAAGTTCTGTATTCTCTGGGTGAAAATGTTGGCTTTATCAAGAAAAAAAATAAGTGAAAAAAAAAGATCCTGATAAAACGCCCATAAACTGGTGGCTACAGTTTTAGAGCTGTTCAGCTCCTCACCCTGCAATGACTTTTATTTCTACTTTATCTTAAAATTGTGGAGAGACAGGAAAAAGTAACAAAAGAACGTGTTTTGCAGCCCTGAAGTTTGACTCGCTCATTCAAAAGTACCAGTCTTCTTTATTCTAATGACAGAGATTGTCACCGACATGGTAATTCAGAGCTCTTTCTGTTTTTTAAAAAAAAAAAAATTAAAGTGGATTTACTGAGTTTCTTTTAGAACAGTGATTGACATGAAATAGCAGTGGGGATTATAACAGAAGAAAAGTTAGTAGGATCTATTTAAGTAAGGCAAGAGACTCCAGCTAGGGCTTTGACTGTACTGGCTGAAAAGTATTTAGCTAATGAATTATTCCAAAAGAAAAAGTACAATGAGGAGAATCCTTTTCTCATATTAGTTCAGACTTGCTTAGCATGTTTCAAAAGTGATAGTCAAGGATAAACTCCTGACTGGGACTTCTTTTTTCATCTTGAGGAAATACAATCTCAATACAATACTACTGCATTGTGCACAGCAAAAACTATAATTGCCAGGATATCTCTGCTACTGTATTAGAACCCATCATATCACAATCAAGACAGGAGCAGAATTACTCACTTTTGCAAGTGCTAAATTCCCTTATAGTCTTATTGAATAAAAGCTGGTGATCTTAGAAAGGAAAACCGTACCCTACCTGTATTGCCACTTGCTGCTGCTGCTGTTTCTATTTATTTCATAAGAGGTGGCAGTTCATGTTATACAGGAGAGTTTATTTTCTCTAGGGTTCTCTGCTCTCAAGATTGTCCTGTGCCCCTCTCATGGTCATTTATTTGTCTGGTTCCTCACAGCCTGAAGTTCTGACCATGTTCAGAGGAGGTATAATAACTTCACTGGATTGCAGATTTTGCACCTCATAGGCACATGAGCAATAGGAACAAAGAAAATGGGAATTTACTAGAGCCACTCCAGAACAGGAAGCTGGGGCTCACTTAAGCCATATGAAGATGCACTTAATTGTGCACTAGTTTTAAACAAAAGTTAGTTTGGCTACCTTGCTATCAGCTTTCACACATCCCGAGTGAAGTGGAGCAGACTGTGCATAAGCACTTGTTACATTCTGCATATGTCTGATTGAAGGAGCTGCAAGCAAGCATTAGAAAAATGTTGTAGCATCCTAAGTGAATACCCTAAGTTGTTTTGTGCCATATATGTGGTTTTATAATAGTATCCAGGTGATGAGAGTGATGCACTGGTGACTATCTGCATTGCTTTAAATGTGATCCTATGAGCTGCTGTCCTAGTGGGACAAGGAACAAGCTGCTCTTTTCTTTTGGCAGCATGTGATGCTGAGCAGACTGGTTTCTAGCTCAAAAAAAGTAAAATTTGTGCTGTTTCTGGTTCTATGCAGTTAGTCAATACAAAATGATCTTGGTAAAAGCAAGCCTGTATATCTTGGGGTGGAGAGAAAGAAGCACTCAATATGTATGACTGTAATTCAGTGAATAGAAAATAGAGTGATTTTTGTGGTGCCCCATCAGTAGTTCTGTATTTGTCATCTTTGTGGCTGTCACAGAAGCACTAAGTCTTAAAAACAGGAGAGGGGAGAGTAGGGAAGTGTGCAAGATCATCAGTGGACATTCACATGACTGATGGCTGATTTTTTTTTTATAATTGTTATGTTATACCACTTTTATAAACACTGGTGTTGCCCTGGAGTTTTGAACAGATACTTTGAAGGAAATATTATTTAAAAACAAGAGGGAATGCAATTAGAAGATGAGATAGATGGAAATTCGGGTTATTTTACACCAAGTGTAGGAGCACTTGGAGAAGTAGTACAACCGGTCATTTCCTATAGACCTCTGCTCTGATGTTGAACAGAAAATGCTCTCACATTCTTGCCTCTTCTTCATGGATCAATAATTAAATAAAAAAATTTTAGCAACCCTCAGAGCCCTGTCCCATTCTGGTGTTCTTCATTAAAGTGATTGTTGGATTTTTCAGAGGAAGGGAATGAACAGCAGCCACATACAAGAGGTATGCCCAGAGCTTGAGATAATGATGGCATTGTTTTTGTAGATTAAATTAATATGATAATTCTTAGAGGTAGAAACACAGTTGCAATCATTAAAAAAAACCACAGCCTTCACTTCTTTTCAACAGACAGCCTCTTGTCTTCTTTCTATGACACCTGCAGGTGTGATACTCAGCAGTAAGAGAAGATCATTAATTCTTTCCTTGAAAGTCTCAATTTTGAAAAAGCTAGTGTTCCCCTACAATGACCTTCTTGCTGCCTTATGATACTCTGCAGGAAGAGAAAATCAGCAACTCTTTCCTTGAAAGGCTCGAATTTGAAAAGCTAGAGTTCTCCTACAGTGACCTTTTTGCTGCTTTACTCCCATCTCCCTTTCATTATTTCTGTTCTCATGGAGCTTGAAGAAAAATGCATACACCTTAAGTTAGGGAAAAGCTCTGTGACGGTACAATTCGCAGGTGGAGTTTAAGGAATGTGAACTAAGGGACACTGAATCTGTAATTTCTTTTATGTGTTCCACACGTTTGTGCAATACAGAGCTGGAAGGGCCTTCCCAGGCTCCCTGGAGACACCCAAAAGACTTAGTAGCAGAAGAGAGTAATTGCAGCGAGTATGTTGCCATCTGAAGGACAACTCCAAGAAGATTTTCAAACCACATCTGAGGAAACTGTGTCAAGGAAGTTTGACAGCAGGGGAGATGCCTGCATGAGCTCATCAGCTGTGATCTCCAGTACTTGTGGAAGTCTTGTGCAAGACACTAAATTTTGACGGCTAGGATTTCTATCAGGCATTGCTTTCCTCCTGGGTCTGGGCTTGTGCCTTTAACAGTGAAGGTGTTTGACAGGTGATTGAAGGCCTCTGATGACGGTCTGTGACCTGGTCCATTGACTTTGATTTGCTTGCTCAACTGTTCTTGTAGAATGACAGTGTTAGTTTGGGTAATCCAGTGTACAGACATGCTTACCGTGTCTGCAGAGGTGTGAAATGGAAGCTGAAGCCTTGCTCTGGGACAGGCGAAAACCATGAGGAGGAGTCATTCTGAGGGTAAGGATGGGATTGGAATGAAATGGTGTGTTAGGAATAAGTATGGGCAACTGAGCACTGGTGAAAATGGGGAATAAGAAAGATGCAGTAGATGTTTCTTAACAGCTGAAGTTTAAGAGACAGTTGCAACTGGAACTGGAATTGAGAAAATGTTTAATGAATCACAATCTTTCTGTTTGGGTGGTTTTTTTCTAAATGAAATTTAGGGGGTTTTGGTTTTGTTCTGATACAGGCATGTCATCTGAAAAACCTCAAGCTAAAGCTGTAAAGTCTAATGGCTTAGAAGGGATATATTTTCCCAAGACCTTGCATGCCTCTTCCACAATCCCTTAACCTTATTAGACTGCAATCTTCCTGCAGTGGAGTCCTACCTTACTGAACACTCCTCAAACCTTACTGTTGGTCATCATGCAAATACCCTTACGACATGATACTTCATTGCCGAGCTAGATTTGGAATACCTGTAAGTGCCAATAGCTTTGCGAAAGCAGTAATGTATAGATATGCTAGCAGTGTGTCTTCTTCAGCTGCTGAAGTGTATCCATCTGAAACCTCTGTTTGATGAACTCACTGGGGTTTTTTTGGTGGTGGTTGGTTGTTTTGTTGGGGTTTTGTTTGCTTTTTAAGGCATATGGGGAAAACATAATGGAGAGGAACACTGCTTCTGACTGTTCTCAGTGACAGAAATGTGTCTGATCTTTGTTGTCCTGCTTAGATGCCCTCTGTTGGACAATAATAAAAATGGTGCTCCTATGTAGCAGTTCTCAGCAGCATGTCTTAATAGTTTTTATAAAAGCTATGTTATCAGGCACATTGTACAGAAGGGGAAAGTGCGACACAACTCAATTTAGTGACTTGTCCCATGTCACCTTACAATCCACTCAGAGAGAGTCTGGCCCTCCTCAGTTGTTTGTCCTCAGTAAGGGCAGCATTTTAGCTACCTTGTCACCTTCCCCTTGGAAGGTAACTCTTTGCATCATGTGTTTCTTCTTTTGGTGCTTTTTCATTACAGCATCCTTTTCTGAACATTTCAATTAATTCTGGACATTGATCTCTGGCTCAGAAAGCTTGCTAGTGCTTGGTTTTTCTTTTGTTTTTGTTTTTGTTTTTTTTTTTTACCTGAGAAGCTCTGAGCTGGAGGAAGCAAGACAAACATTCAGTGAAGTATGTTCCAATGTAATGTGAAAGCTCCCTGAGATTCATAAGACTTTTTTTAATATGACAACATATAGGACTTGTTTTCCTTTCCTGTAACATGTGATTGGGTTGGTGCACTTGGACTGATGCATTAGAAAAGGTTTGGAAAATCCTCTGAAACTGCATGTTAACAATTTATCTGGAATTCAATGGCACTCAAATTCCATGTGTTACATTATAGTTCATATGATTAAGTGCTGTCAAACTAGGCAAGATTAAGATGTACATGGGGGTATCATTCCTTGTGTGTCGAGATGATCATTGACTACCTGAGTTATAGCTGCTGAGACATCACCTGTAGCCATATTATTGCATAATTACAGCTTCTGGTCTCAGTAGCTGGCAAAATGCCTAAACCACCAGATCCTTAGATCTGTTCCTGTTGTAGAAGGTTCTGATAGATGATAAAACTACTAGCTTTTCAAATCAATTCTCAAACATTCTAAAAATATTTGGTTCCATTTGCAGAATGGTACACAATTTCATGTAGTGATATACCGTTTGTCTCTGTCCTGGTGATTAGTAGTCATGTACATAAAGTAGGTAGCACTTTTTCTGCACTGAATAAGATTAGAGCACAGGCATGCTTACAGAAAATTGATTTATTTGATTTGGTGTTTGCTTTCTTTACAAAACTTGCATAGTTAACTGCATGGAAGGCATGATATCTGTATTAAAACTACTCAGTAGCATTTGCTTGAGCTTAACATTTCTGTTGCATTCATGGTCTTCAATTTACATGTGTACGAAATGGAGGTAATAACCTATTGACTTTTCACTGTTGCTTCAGGCTTGATCAGGAGTTGCAAAATGCTGTCATACCTAGGAATGGAAGTCAGTCAGCAATTGCAAAGTAGCTGGGGAAGTCAACAAGTGTAGTCAGTAAATCTCTAGCTGGTAGAAGTAGAGTGGCCCAGCCTTGGATTTTTGTGAGGAGTGGGCAACCCATAGCATGGGGTAGCTTGTAAGCAGGTTCTGAATGGTGTGCTGTAGGCCTGGCACAACTTTGGAAGCACGGACTTCGGGAAGAGACACAGCCTCTGGCTCCTGGGAAATGCAAAACTGAGCAGGTCATAGGAAGAGCTGTCTGATGTGGAAGCAAGATGTTGATGCAAGTCTTACTGTCAGCATCTTGTCTCTTTGCAAGGTACCATCATCTGGCCTCTTCTGAATCCCTACCAGCATGCCCAGTTTGGGATGGAAAAATACAGGCCGGTATGCTGCCCTTCTGAAGTGGACAACCTTGCTTAGTCCAGGTATCGATGATGGCTGGTAGAGCTTTTCCTCCAGCAAGAATGGTTACTGAGATGCTGTGCTTCCAGAGGCAGAGCACCTGTGCTGTGAGGCTGGAGGGTTTTTTTAATGTTATTAATTGCATCAGTGCAAGGAGTCCCCCGAAAGGGATTACTGTTCCTGAGCATGCACTGAGCAAGTTAAAAGTGCAGAAAGAATCCCCACTGCAGAGCTCACAAAAACTAGCACTGACCTGGCAACTAATGAGCAAACAAACTAAAAAAATGTTAGGAAAATTAATGTAAGTTGTCACCTTGGGTTTTTAAGGTAGTAGCCTTCTGAGTGTTACTACTCACAGTGCTGTCAGTCAGACTGCTCAGAATAATGTCCTGCTTCAGTGTTATCCAATGTCTGCACTGCAGCCACACAGAGGAGACCTTTGCTGGGCATTATTTTACTAGTACATTTTTATATTATTCTTTTTACTGACTTGAAGATAAAGATATATGCTGACTAGGCTCATGCTGAAGGGTTCTGCATTAGCTCTCTGATCAAAATTTAGTACCGTTGTCTACCATAAAAATTCATTTTGGGAGGTATCCAACTTGAACAGTTCCAGAATACATTTGTCATTGTAGCTTAGAAGCATTTGATGTTTTTGATGCATTTTCAATCACTGTTTACAGCACTGTAATGTTTTCACAGCTCTTGGCTTGGTGGCTGTGGTCCTTTGCTGCATAGGTGGGTTTTTTGTGTTGTTGGTCTTTTTTTGGTTTGTTTCTTTTTTTTTTTTTTTACTTTGCCTAAACCACTCTGCTGTGCAGCAGCTGTGACTTGGTCTCATCAAGGTAAAAAGACAGTATTTTTATTGCTGCTGCAAATCTTTCTGCACTGGGTGCTTATAAGTGCCTAGCAATACAGCAGCCTGAAACCCAGCAAGAATGGTTGCAAAGACTCTGTGGGGGCAAAGTGAGACTAATGCCTATTTCCATCCCCTCTGGTGAGAAATGCTAGGAGCAGAGAAAACCCCCTCTGTCCTCCCCAGCATGTCAAAATCCGTCAGCTAGCTGTTAATTGCCTGTGCAGTGATTCACATGCCATCTGCCATTGCTGGGATCTTTTGTCATCTCTGGTAGGCTATAGGCAGTTCCATAAACTTCATGTGGTTCTTCTGTCAGTGACACCGGTTCAATGTCGTGTGGTAATAGCAGCAACGCTGCTACGTGCAGAAATTAATTAAGAAATTATTTACATGTTGTCACCCTTTCCTTTGGTTTGAGAGGGCAGTATCCTCTGGGATAAGGAGGGGAGAGAAAAAAAGCAAGAAAGGCTATTTCAGTTTTGTGCCACAAAATGTTCCCCCACCCTTGCAGAAAGCAGCTCGTGGATGGTGGGAGAAAGATGTCAAAAAGAATAAAAAGTGCAGAGGATTATTCTGTATTTTTGTATCATCCCGCATCTGCAGCCCCGGGGCGAGCAGAGGAGAGCGTGATGCAGTGGTGGGGAGGCGGGGGTGCCCTGGCTGCCCTGCGCCTGGGCAGGGAGTGGGGAAGGTGCCGGTCCTGCCACAACTTATGTAACGATTGCATAAGAGTGCCGGTGCTATGACTGTCAGAAACTTGTGGGAAGGACGGGATTTTTCCCTCCCTTTGCCTCTTTATGGCTTGAATCAGAAGCCAAGTCTAGGATGCTGTTGTTTACTGCCCTGTGTAGCTGGGGATTCTCTCTCCCCCACTCGGAGCGAGCAAAGAGGGTCCTGCCTTTGTTTAATCCTGCCTTGTTTTGATCTTAATTCTGATTTTTCTCCTTTTTTTTTCTTTTTTTTCCTGCTTTGCCTGCATTTATATTTCGATAGTCACTATTGCTGCTACCATAGCTTTCAATAATTAAATGTTCTATCAGCGTTTTCTAAAGCCACCTGGGTGATTGCTGAAATGCCACCTTGTTTTAAAGTGGTCTCTTCAAGGCAGTGATGCTGCAGAATCTCATCTGATTTTTTCCTTCCCCCATTCAAGCCTTCTTTGAGGATGCTGATATGCATCATCTATAAGTGCTACGTCCCAGGCGCATAAAACAGCTCAATATGTTAATGTGTTTGGAAACGGGGCGGTAATGGAGAGGAGAACATGACATTGTCCAATCGGTCCATTCCAAGCTGCAAACCCAATACTGTTTTTTGCAGGGACCCAGGCGTACACCATTGGAGGGTGTCATACACCTCCGTCAGTGAATAAATTGCTCCGGGAACGAGAAGTCAGAAGGTGACTGGGAATGCCGGCCGCCTCATTCCCCAGGCCAGCTCTTTGCCAGCTGAGCTGGGGTCACTTGGTTCACGTAGCTTGGACAAGGCAGTGGCACTTCTGTATGATCCTCGCGGCTCCCTCCGAAGCGCCGCGACGCTGATCCTTCCTGCTGCTGCAGGGCTGCTGGTGCAGCGATTTGTTACGTTCTGCTTGTTACTTGGCTTTGAAGCAGGACGGGAGCTTCTGGCTCGCCTTTTTTGTGCCTTATGAAACGCGTGTAATTACCGGAGACGGGAAAGGCGAGTGGGTTCGCCGGGCTGACGAGGTGATTAGAGCCGTGCCTCCATCCGCCCGAGGGCTCCCCCGGGGCCGCTCCCGTCCCACCGGCGCACCCGCGGCGGCTCTGGGGCGAGCGGGGCGGCAGCTGCGGGCGCCGGGCGGGCAGCGAGAGCCCCGCCAGCCCTCCCAGATGGAGTTCTAATGTCTTTCCTCGCCCTCCACCCCTCCCCTCCTCTCTTTGGCAGCGCTGCCTCCTAAAAGGCAGCAGTACCAGGGCCGGGCTCGCCCCCGAGGGCGGGATGCAGCCGGCGATGGGCGAGGGGGGCGGCGGCCGGAGCGAGGGGCTTTGATGGAGGCGTGTGCTCCGCTGGCCGCCAGGGCTTTAGTGGGTGCCGTGGGATTTGTCCGCAGCATATGCGGTGCTGTTAATGATTGAAAAATTACCACAACAATTAGTCATGGATCGCTGAAGGCAAGGCCCCCAAACAGTGTGGACAATGTGATTAAATCCATGTATGTGACAATTAACTCTCCTGCAGGTTTATCCACCAAGGAAATGGGAAGAAGATGGACAAAAAAAAAAAAAATGACAGGCGAGAATAATGTGGCAGAATGGACCCGATACAGCTGGCGCTATCAATTTTAATCTGACACTGAATTAATCACACTTGGATTAATCCTGTTCTTATTGCACCATTCTGGTTGCCTGTTTATTTATATTCTTCCTCCATTGTGTGCTACACAGAGGCATGACGGATTTAATTCCTGTCCGTTCCATGTTCTTAAATTTAAAAGGCAAATCCTTCAGTCATGCCGTGTTTGAGGTAGTCCATGGCGCAATTATCTCATAAAAAATGAGCAGAGTCCAGATGCACCATGCCATGAATCCCCTTCTGTATCACAGCTGAGTAATTCTCAATAAATATTTGTTCACCCAGTATTCTCACTGGGTAGATCTAGTGCTGCCTGTCTGTCCAGCCAGCCAGACATGCAGACACACAAGTAATGCTTTGCTTGTGCAATTATGTCGCCATTGGGTAAAATTTGGTGCACATTGGTTGGTGGTTCTTGTGCTCATGATTTTATTTTGAGGGAGCAAAAGCAACACTTTTGTAGTGGTTCAATGTTATGTTACTTTCCAGACTGGAAATGGAAGAAGGTCTGGTACACAAACCTGAGAGGGCAGGTATAGAAGAGCTGGCATAGAATTTTTGAAAGATTAAGACTTTTAAAGGAAAAGAAGCACCAATGTTTGCCATACGCTGCTGAAGGCTTGAAGGAGAAACAATGGGTATCAGTAGACGATCTGCTGAGATTAGCCGACTGTGTGCCCATTCTAGCACAGGAAAGGTAGTTTGCTTACTGCACTGTTGCTGTGCCTGCTCCCTCACAAGTCTCTCGTTCACGAAGTGGCAAATGCCGCTTAATGGATTGAACTAGCCACACCGTAATTTTACCTCTGGCTGCTGCAGACCTCTCTCTTCTCTCTTCTCTCATCATCAGTCCTTTGTCATCTTTATTTTGTAATCTCTAAAGAATTCATTGTAACTTTGAACTCAGATTGACTCGAGATGTATCTAGTCATGCTGTAAAGATGCAGTTTTACTGTTGCATGTTAATACTGTGGTCTGCAATGTTTAATATTATTTTAAGTGTTCAGATTGCTAGTCTGAGTGTCAGAATTTTCCTGACTTTTAAAATTCTAGTGAAAACGTGGCATACGTAACTGTGCTCTTAAACAAGGTGACTTAAAGGCATAAGTGTTTCCATTGAAAATAAATAAAATCCCTTCTTGTTTATACTGTCAAGGTTTTTATCCAGAGTCCTCTATTATCAGTAACAGGAAAACACAAAATGAAGTATAGCTGAACCATCTTTTAGAGTAATGATTCTTGTCCTGTTGTTGCCACAGAACACAACCTGTACTCCTGTTCTGACCTGTGGGCTTAACCACAAAGAAATGAGCAGGTCCTGTGAAGTCAGTGGGCAGTAAAGATATCGGTGGCCTTGATATGTAATTCACTGCCCTAGGGAACCTTGTCTTTCTGCTGACAATGTAGCTTTCAAAAGATTGTTCAGGGGTAGGTGCATGAAACTAGAGGATGTGATTTTTGCTTCCTGCATCTGTTTCTGTGCAAAGGTAGCACACTGCAATGTGGACAGAGCGGATGTCCTATTCACTGATAGAAAAGTCCTAAGTGAAGGTCAGAATACACTAGGTCTTCTACCTCTAGCACACCGGAAGATTTGTAGTGAGTTCTAGTCAGAATCTCAGCCTCACCCTCAGCAGTAGTATTGGACATGATAGCTGAAATAAAGCCAAATTTGAGATTTCAGTCAGAACTGATTCCTGCATTGTGTCTTTCAGCCTTCCGGTCGTTTCTCCCACTTTATATCTTTCTGCATCTGGGTCCGTATCCAGATTTGGTTGCGGTTAATTTTGTTTGGTCATCTGTTTAAAATTTCCAAGGAAATAACAACCAAAAGTATTTTGAATGGGGAGGGTTGAAAACCATGCATCACCAAATGCTGGTGCTGGAAAGATGTTTAGTAAGCAGTGGACATTAGGTCTGTTCTGGCAATAGTTTGATTGTCCAAAACAATAGGAAAAGGGTTTCTTTCAGGGTAGTTTTTGGTGATGGTGATTTGGTGTTTTTTTAAATTTCTGTTGTCATGTGGTAAGATCAGTTTTAGGTTCTGATCTACTCATATCTTCTGGCAGCTCAGAAGAGGAGCTGAGTGTATTATAAACTTGTAGCAGGGGATTGGTAACTCTTCTGGGCAGCAGGAATAAAACTGACTTTACATCAATATCAAAATACTGTCTGTACAGGTGACATGAAATGCTAACAATATTAATTTAATTTCTTCTCTTGTCTTCTCCCTGCTCCCCCATTCCCCTGCTACAGTGTGGTGTTTTGCAGTTGAATTTGCTGCTGCTGTGTGATGGATAGCAAATACTTGCTGATTATGTAACTAAGTGACAACTATGGAAGTTACTTCTTTATTAAGCAATTTATCAAGTGATTAGGAAACCATTTATGTAGACTGTACTAACATAACACCAATAGTTGAATGCACTGGTAGGAGGAAAGTATGAGGTGATTTGAGGTGCACTTTTGAAGCAAACTTTGTTTTGTTTACTCTGAGGCTTCAAATCACAGGGATGTGATGCATTAAAACATTACTGCTTCAGGCTTCTTACACTAGGTGATCCATTGACCAAATCCACACTACATTTTACACCAATCAAAGCTTATTTAAATTTAATTAAGATTCATCAGGCTAATTTGCTGTGCCTGCATTATAAGTAGAGTGAGACCAGCTTAAGTTTGGTTAACAAGAATTGAGCTGCCCTGTGCAGTTACAACTCAGTAAGTGCTGTTGGCATTCCTGAAGTTACGAGTGAACGCTCTGCATGTGGCAGTGCTTGTGATCCATGTCAGAGCCCTGGGCGAGAGCATCGTTAAGCATTTTATGCATGTGGGTGTGGGGTCAAGGAGCATGGTGGAGTGTGTGCACGTGGTGATTGCTTGGATCAATGTACAAATCAAACCCATGTTTGCTCACTGGCAGACGAGATGAGTTTGGAATGGAAATGAGGTAAGAGGCCTGCCAACAGGAGAGAGAGTGTTCTGAGTGCACAGAACTAGAGGGTGAGATGGTGAACTCCCTGGTACCCAAACCTGAAGCATTGAGGGAATTCTTCTGACCTTTTCAGTAAGAGTGTTTCCTCCCTAGATGATTTTCAAGCCATGATTTGCAAAGAGGAATAATTTTTTTTTTTCATTATCTCCCCGTCCTGCCCCAATATGTGTTTTTCATTTCCCATTCCATACGTGGAACTGGATAGGAACAGGGCAATGCCTCAAGTACTGAAAATTATCTCAGTGTGGTTGTGAGAATAGAATTACTTAAGGTAATTCAGTGTCGAAAAGAATATAATAATCCAAGCATCCTTCTGAGTCGGCACAAGGGGAAGCAGTGCACGAGGAAAAAGGCCCCAAGACTTTGGACTGGAAACAATTGATAAAGTGTTCACATTCTTCTTTCCCCTCCCCCCTCCTAACTGAACCTAAATTTTACTTTTTAATTTTTTTTGTCTTTGAGTTTTGGCTGCAGAACACTATTTGGGTCCCCACCTGAATGTTAAATATTCTTCTCAGAGGGAGAAGTGACAGTAAAGTGGCAAGAATAAGCACTGGATTGAATGTGTGGAGAAAACACCATGCTTCTGTTGGTGCAGTGTTAATAGTTCTTTTATGAAATATGTGGATGCAGGTCCCAAAGGCTCGTGGCATTGTTAATGTACCTGTAGCTTGGCCATCCCATGAAGAGCAGTGGAGAGGAGTGTATTTGTTGACCCAAATATGGGTGTCTGTATTTAACAGTGGTGTGTTCCCTTAGGCTGTGTGCTCACTGGTGGTTGCAAGCCAACTCCAGTCTGGAAGCCAATAAAGATGTAATAGCATTTGGCAGTCCCTTTGCCAGTAAATTCTGTCTTTCTGGACTTTAGGTTGCTGGACCATTGTTATTAATTCAAGGAGAATTTGAACTGTGTAGGAAGTAAGGAGACATAGAATCACAGAATCATGGAATGGTTTGGGTTGGAATAGACCTTAAAGATCATCTAGTTCCAACCACCGTGCCATGGGCAAGGACACCTTC
>VZTF01004108.1:1966481-2060153 GCA_013397755.1 Cnemophilus loriae | reverse complement strand
CAACTTCTCTGGACAACCTGTTCCAATGTCTCTCCACCTTCACAGTAAAGAATTTCTTCCTAATATCTAGTCTAAACCTACTCTCTTTTAGTTTGCATCCATTCTCCCTTGTTCTGTCACTACAACTCCTTGTAAAAAGTTTCTCTCCATCATTCCTGTAGGCTCCCTTCATGGACTGGAAGGCTGCAATTAGCACACTCCAAAGCCTTCTCCTTTCCAGGCTGAACAATCCCAGTTCTCTCAGACTTTCCTCATAGGAGAGGTGCTCCATCTCTAATCATCTTTGTGGCCTCCTCCAGACTTGCTCCAACAGGTCCATGTCCTTCCTGTGGTGGGCACCCCAGAGCTGGATGCAGCATTCCAGGTGGAGTCTCACTACAGTGAAGTAGAGGGGCAGGATCACCTCTCTCAGTCTGCCGCCTTGAGGTTTCTCTATTTGGAGAAGATTGTTTTCTTATCTTCCTTTGGGCATCAAGTAAGTGGTAATTAAAGCAATTTTTTGCCATGCGAAACAAACACTAAAGGATGACACTGCTATTCCTTGTGGTAGGGCAGAACAATTCCGTATGGTACATTGAGTAGTTCTATTTGTGAGAGTTTAGACCATCTCTTGGACAGATTTCGTGATCTGTGGACACTATTGTATCTACAAGTGTAGAATATGATCTACGAGGGTGGAGATGGGGTGAATAAAAAGGCAAAGATCATCTTTTACTCAAGGATTGCATGGTGCACTTATGATACTTTCGGGATGTAGCAAGCCAGTGTAAAGGACCAGGTTCACAGCTAGTGACTTTCATAAAGTTCTCTTTTTCTTTAGCCAACAGAGAAAGAGAGCAGATTGTAGACAAAACAGCCAAAATCTGATCTTTTTTCGATAATGTTTCTATTAAGGTAAATTGAGAACAAAGTTATCATTTTTTATTCCTTTGAATACAGTTATAAAAAAGCAGACAATATATAGAAAGTATGTAAATCTGTGTTTATTTATGTGTCTGTATATGTTTATCTGAGTATGTGTACATACAAACTCTTCCTATATTTTTTGAAGTGCCAAAAATGTTTTCTGCAGATAACATCCAAATAAAGACTGTGGGTGTTAGTACTAGCCTTTCCTAAAATGTGCATGTGGAATTGGATGATTAAAGAAGTGGAGAAGAAAGATAAATGATTTATTGTAAGCTATTTGTTTTTACCAATGTTAATGGGCATAACTAATTAATGTATTTGACTGAAAAGCCTGGCTTATTCATGTCTGGTTTTATTACAGAAAAACTGCAGTTATTAAACTTGCAAGGGGCGTATAATATAAAAGTCATTATATACTTTAGATTCTCAATGTGCATATGCTACAACTTTCTGAAGACATTGATAAGTAAGATGCAGATTTTCGGGTGATACGCTCTTTGATAGATACCCTCTTTGTGCATTCTGTCTCACCATGACAAGGTAGTCAATTTTCTATGGGTATGAATTCTTTATTACAGGCAAAGAAAGCATTTATGTCGTGCTTGTTCATATAGTGCCCAGCAGGACTCTTAGAAGAAATAGATCTGCCTGTACAGATTTTTCTGGTAGCAGCAGCATCATGTGGTACTAGTGAGCATTAGGCAATTCACCTGCATGCTTTTGTATTAGCTGTACACCTCCATAATTGCTCCAAGAAGAAAGAACCGAGATACTAAGGCCTTGAAATAGGTGCTTGGCATGTATATTTGAAGCATGAGAAATTGCAGTTGCTAATCCAGTTCAGGGGTTTGTATAGGACCAATGCTTGTGCGCTTGGTCCCTGTATAGCCTGATACACGGAGCGCATTCAGTTTTAATATTTCTTCACAGTGCACTGTGCTGGGCATGGCACTATTCAGCTCTCAGGAAATGCAAGTATATTAAAAATACTTTTAACATTTGCCCTTTCCTGCTCATAGCTGCCTTAGAAATACACACCCTTCCTAAGCATAAGTAAATTCTTTGTCTGGCTGATTAACTAGGAAAAAAATATCTCTTGGAGACCTTTGCGAGGTCATTAGTGAAGCTTTCTCTTCAGAACATGAATAAGCCACCTGCCTTCTATAGCCCAAGGGAGCCTGAAGGCAGTGTGTGTCTTGGAGCACACAACAGAACAGCATCTGCATACTGCCAGACTGATCTGCTAATAGCCAAGGGAGAGAGAGAATTGATGCCAGGGGTGAAGAGAAATGCTGAAACCTTGCGAAGTGTTAAGCAGTGCTCACCCATTTATTAGACAGCTAATGCTGCCTGTAGCGTTACCAGTGGAGGATAAAAGAAGTGGGGCATGTTGCAGATTGTTAATTGGTCTTAGAGCTGCATGTTGTAATTACTAGCTTACTTTCTTCTCTGCAAAGGAAAAAAAATATCCCAGAAGGGACCAAAGCTGAGACTATTTTCATCTGCTAAAAAATCATGTTGTGTTTTAAATATTTCTCTTATTTTTTGTTTAAGAAAGAGAAAAATAATTTTGCTATCAGACGGATAACCTGCAAGAAGGCCCCTATCTGATTTTGACACCTTTAATGATCAAATGTTTGTCAGGGAGCAAGTTCTGTGTGGATAATATGTTAGTGTTTTAAAAATAATTCCACAACAAAGTTGTTTAAAGTCAACTTGCTGGAAATATGCAAGCTAATTAGTGTTTCTGACTTTACTGAGGATGGGTAATTTTCAGTTGACTGTTAATTGACTTCTATAATCCTAATCTTATTAAACTCTTTCTTTTTTCTCTGGGAGCTTCCGTTTTAGCATTACGGGCTTGCAGTTTGGTCCTCCCCGATTATCCAGTATTTTCAAACTGTAGATTCTTTGTCCAGACACACTTTCTCAGTTGTGCTCCCATTTACTCCATGCCTTACAGGCTAAGGGTGAAAACAACTCCAACATTAAACAGGAGATTAAACTGATAACTGTTTTACTTGACTACTTTTTCTTGGAAAATGTCCTCTCAAATAAATTAGTTCAAAATAGTAAGGGCAATTTCTGGTGTTTCTTCTATCCTACAGTCAATGCGGTTTTTCACCAGGTATTAGCTAGGTAAAGATTTCACTCTTACTTTAAATGAGTAGGTAGTTTATTTCCTTTTCAGGCCTGTCTGCTTGTGCAGGTTGGTTGTAACGAGTTAGCAAACACTTGCTCTGAAACTAGAGTCCTTGTTGCTGATGGGCAGATTCATGGGGAGAAGGGGGAGATAAGAAGGGGATGAGTATCTCATCCCCATTACTACCACTGAGTATGTGTTCTGATCATATGCAGGGGGAGTAGATTTGCAGCCCTCTCTCCTCATCATGATTGTTTCCTCCCGTCCTGATTTGTGCTTGCAACATAGAAAAGAGAAATCTAGCCTACACTTCAGCACTTCTCTCCTCTATCCCTTCGTGCTCCTCAGCAGGCACAAGATCTCCTCCAGCAGCCCCAGCTCAGCTTTCCCCCCCGCTGGTGCAGCAGATTTACCTCCCACACGAGCAGCAACTTTGGCTTCCCCTCCAGCTTTGTTGGCATTTAGGGTAGAGACAGGTAGAACATATTGAAATAAACTTTTGGCTCAGTTTAGTGGTAATGTCACACTACAGCCCCTGTATCATGTGGCCTAACAGCTGCTTCAGGTGGAAGACATTCTTTCCATTATGCATTTTTTCATTTTTTCATATCTAGAAATAAATGAAGCTTTAGGTTGGCATGAGTTCTTCCTTCATAAGAAGGCTTGTCTGTAGCTAAGGATTCACTGCATAAATACTTCTTCCTTGCTTAAAATAAAGACAGTGCCTTGAAAATAATTTATTTGGAATTTCCTTCCTAGCTTATCTGACAACTTAGCATGGTAGTGTTTGGTTGCTAGAGCTCACGCTTTGCTAGGAGACAGGACAAGCTTCCAACTGTGCATGCAGAAAGCATTTGAATTTGAATTTCAATTAATTCACGTACAGCATGAAATAAAAATGTCATGTTTGGAGGAGGGGTATTGTTGTTTATACAGTTTTGCCGGAAGACTCACAGAATAAATGTTTGGCTTGTATTACAGTGCAGTATTAGAACAAGAAGTGATTTCATTATTAACTGACAAGTCATGAGTGGCCTGGATACTTTTGTTTGTTCCCATGTAAAACTGCTTTGAAGATTACAGGTCTGTCTGTTATGTCTCTCATCCTTTTTAACGTCGTATTCTGGTAGCTGTTACATTACTTGTCCTGTGATAATTCATTGAGCTATCAGCTACAAATATTTGTTCATGCTAAGGAGGCCACGCAGGTGTAAGAGCAAAAAGTTCAGATCATGAGGGAGAATATTCTGCAACCTGAGTTTTTGAGTAAATTAGTATTTTACTTTCTCTCGTAAAGGAATCACAGTCAGAACTGTATTGATTAGTCTGTGTCTGTGTGCACATGCTCTTGATTGCTTGGCAGCCAGGCTTGGCTTGGATTTTTGGATTGACAGATGTAATGATGCTGGAAGGCCCACAGACAGGAGAATAAGTGGCCCCCAAAGGGCTTTGCTGCTACAAAACGTGAGGAGAAACATCTATGCATCCAAACATGCACAGCTTCCACTAGGTGCAAACACTAGTTGTCTGGGGAAGGTTTAGGACTGCTAATGGCTTTTCTCATTAAAATGTTGTTTTGAGGTGAAAAAGTTATTTTTATTCAAAATTTTAACCTCTCAAAGAATACAGTTGATTTGTGAGAAATTTTTTGTCATAACACAGATATTTCTGAAATATTGAATCACTTCTTGTCATGAAATGTTTTGATTTTTTTTTTTCATTGTAAGCCATAATGAGGGTAGAAAGATCACATTTCCTGAATGTTGTTTCTAGAACATCCTGAAAAAAAAGAAAACTTTTTAAAACTCACTTTATTAAGGACAGATTTTATGCCACTGTTCGGTGGATCAGCCCAAGAGAAACAATAGTGTGTAAGTACTCACATGGTTGTATTAGATGACACCTTGAGGTTCCATCCATCCTGAAATATTTCCTGTGTGACAGTATATGAGGACAGGACTTCTTTTCCGCTCCTGTGTTCTTTGCTCTTACTTGTACGGTCTCAAGAAGGTGCTGTAAAATACCATGATCTGACCCAGAGTACTGTAATTGGCATTGGATACTTAAAATGTAAAAAAAAAAAGCAACAAAAATAGCTGGGCAGCAAAAAGGAGAATTCTGTCAAATTTGAATGAGAAAGGGAGGCTTTGAGATTTCAGATGTGTTGCGTATACATGACTTTAGGAAGATTCACATCCATCCGTTTGGAGGCTAAAGTTGCTAGACAAAAGAGATGAGGTGCAGGTATTGGAGAAGATGAAGCTCTGCAGCTGAGCCCTTTGTAAGATGCAAATGAAGCAAAAGGGCTGCACTTAATCTCTTTAAAGGTGAAAAAGAATAGTAACTTTAATAAAAACAAAGTGCAGAATTGAAGTTGTGATTTGCAGATCAGTTAATTGATAGAAAAGTAGCATTCAGGTTTTACCTCTATCACATACTTTTTTGATTGATATGACTGAATTGCCCTTACTTATAAAATACAGCAGTGCTGTCGCATATTCTGACTGGCTTTCCCATTGACTACGCCATAGAATCATATATACAGGAATTGCCCAAGGGTCTTCCCCTGCTTGCTGCACCAGCACACTGAAAATAATGTTTAGTTTTGCTTTTTACCCAAGTTTTGAAAAGTTCACTTGAGGCTTTTACTTTCACTGACATATGTAATATAAAATCCCTCAGGTTCCAAACTAATAGGAGTTTGAGGCTGTTGGGCTTTTAAGAAGCACAAAACCCAGCACTTTTTGTATTGATATGATAGTATTAGTGAAAAATACTCAGAGATCAGCCCTGGCGTGTACACTGTCATGTAAACCACTTGTAACTCTTCCTCCCTTTGGGTTAAATGATTTCTATATTTTGTTAGGTTTGGAGGGTTTTATTGATCACTCATTCATTTAGGTGATCTGCAAGGATACTGCATTGGCAATCTGTTTGCTCCTGTAGACCAAAAATATTTGTAGAAGCTGCATGTAACAGGAGGAAGGTGGGGAAAGTGTTTGTTTGTTTATTTATTTGTTTTTCCCCTGGCAAAGAAATGTGTGAAGTTTATCTCCAGAGGTTTCAGATGAGGGAAAATTGGTATAGCCTTTCTAGGTTCATCCTTGAGACGATATTTTAAGAGGAGGGGATGTTCTAAAATCCATTGATGCTTCTGGCAGCTGAAAACTTAATAAAAAGATACAGTAATTTTTAACTGAACTAAATGCATTGTCCTACACACGAGATGTTATTTGAACTTACAGAAGCTAGGAAAATAAACAATGGCACATTAATAAATTTATAGTGGCACCTACTCCTTGCTAGGCTTACCACGGTCTCAAGTGACAGTCAGATTCTCTGAAGACCTTGCGGTAGAACAGATACATAAATTACCTGCTAACAGTAGGCCATCTTCTAAAAAATTCAAGAAAACTGGCTCTTAGTGGCTTACAGGTATATTTATATGTGTTGATAGTGCATCTTTGGTAGTTTTTGAAGGCAAGGTATTTAAGCCATCATTATGAGGAAACAAGCAAGAAAGATATGAGCAGTAAATTGACATATAACGAACCGGCCATAATAAAGCCTGTCCAAACTAGTCTTTCCGTATATCTGTATTTCACCTTAGGCTTTGCTTCTGGCATTCAACATCACTAAGAAAAAGTCTTTGGTCACATTAATCTTTCAAACCTTTTAGTTGTTTGGGCAAGTTGAGGAATGGGAAGGAAATCTTCAAAAGCTTGGGTAAAAGCAGTACTGTAGGAGTTTGTGTTAAATCTATTGCCTTTGATTCTTAATTTATCCATGAGCTTTTGCTTTAATAGAGAAAATTTCTACAGAGGAGGGTTTCTGTGACAGCAATAGTCAGCTGGGCTAGAGGCTCAGGCTACAGGGGATAAGGGGAATTCAAGATAAGAAGTATTGGGGGATTTGGACAATTTTTGTAGAATAGAAACACCATTTTTTCTAATTTATTGAAACTACCTGCAAGTGTCTTAATTTGAATTTTAATACAGTATAATATTAAACATGTGCTATTTTAAGCATGTTTTAAAACTATTCAACAAACTGGGGGAAAAAAAAATTACCTGAAAGTGTGGATTTATAATACTGGCATACAGACCATGCATTCTGTAAGAGGCAAGGAATATGTGCTTTCAAGAGCAGCAGCACTGAAAATATTGGGTGAGGATTAAAATACATCTACCCGATCTTCTGTTATGTTACCTGAATAAGTTCATATCCCTTTGAGGCAACGTGCTGTAATTCCAGTAAATGCTGTATAATCTTTGGGTAGTGTCTTAGTGATTTCTTTCTCCTAAAACCTGTTGATACCCTTAATGAAAAGAGAGAAGGGATAGGGATTTTCTTCTGTTGCTAAAAGATCCCTCAAGCCATCTTGGAATAGGACTGAGGTGATTCCTGCCTTGAGGATTTCTGCGACATTTCAGCTGGGGGCTCCAGTGGCATGGCCAAGTTCTGCTGGTTGAAAAGGTTCCTGACCTTAGCAGTTTGTTTTCTTTCCATAACAGGTTTTTCCTTTCCTTCAGGCTGGTCCCTGACCTGTCTGGGATGTGTGAGGCAGTAGGTAAACATTCTGTTAATGAGACCAGGTTGGTGGTGCTTGGTTAATGGCCAGTCACCCACAAAAGCTGTCCTGGCAGACCCAGGGGGAAAAGCAGGCGGCAGCCTGTGCTTGAGGCATCTGCTAGGGAGAGGCAGGGATGAGTGACCGAGGGGCAGTGACCTCCTGCCCCAGCCACAGAGCAGAAGGGACTCGGGTCCATAGCCTGAGGCTGTAGGCCCAGCATCTGACAGTGAGGTGAAGGCTGGTGCTTGAGTGTGTGTGGGCTTCTTTGGCACTTCCTAGGGCCACGGTGGTAGCTGAGGAGGGTCTGTGCACAGGCTGTGGGGGAATGAGGTGGGAATGGCCCCTGCACCCCTGGGGAGCCTGCTCACACTTCTGAGGCTAAAGGTTTGAAGGTTTGTGTTCTCGAATTTTTTTTTTTATTTATTTTTTTATTTTATTTTTTAGGTTATTGTATGATTGTCCTGACCTTTCCTCTCTGCACTGGCACATAATAATATGACATGACAGACTGCAAGCTGCCAGCCTGGTTTCTAGAATTACTTGCTAGAGCTTCTGCCAGTGGTTTATCCTCTGTGCACATCACTAAATGTTCTGCTTTTGCTTCCAAAGGCATCTTGGAGTCTTTGCAATCTTGCACTAACCTTCGTTTTGAGGATGGGAGTTTAAAAGTAGCAGTTTTAATGTCAGTATTTGTAATAACAGTTATGCTGTCTTTTAAGAAAGCTTCCAAGTTCACCCCACTTGTATGTACAACTTTTGTATATCTCTGCTACCACGCCCTGCTCTTCAGAATTGGCCTGTGACTTTGTTTCTCTGTCCTTGATTTTTTTCCTCTGCTTTTTTTCTAATGGCAGTTATTCCTGATTTTTCTATGCCAGAAAGTTTAGAAGAATTGTCTTCTGCGGCACTATACTGCTTGTCAGCTTTTTCCAATCCTGAGTTTTAATGAACAGTTTAGTTCTTTGCCTTTCTGCTTCTACCTCTGCGGTTTTGCTGCTGTGCTGGATCTTTCCCTAGGTGAGCAAGGGAGTACTTGGCAGAAAGACAGGAGTTCTGTCTTTCCTGCCTAAATAATTCCCTCTGACTGCATTTATCCAGCCCCCTCTTTCTCATTCTTTCTTTACCCTCCTAAGAAAGCTAAAGAGAAATGTTACATCCCTAGGCCCCTTTATACTCGTTTGTGTATCTGTATTATAACAGCAGTGCTTAGCACTTGCATAATCTTGCTTCTCTGCATAATCACTGTAATCATTTATGCATCTGTTTTGTAACATGAGTGGGTCAGATTCTGAGATAGAACAGAGCAGTTCTGTCTCTCCACTGCGTTTACTGGTTCAGCTAGCACTCATCATCACTCCTCAGTGTTTATTGTATGTAGTGTTTTATGTGTTAAAACACCAGAAGCCAAAGTCTTAAGGACTGCCCTTCATTCCTTTGATTTTTGTGGAGTTGTTTTCACACAAAAGGTTGCCCAGCTTTGGGAAGGGGCAACAAAGTAGGAGTGACACAGCTGGATTCAGGTTTGTTCTCTCTAATCATTTTAGGCAAGGTGACCAGGTGGTGTTTATACTCGTGGTGAGGAAAGCTGAAATTACCTCCTGAGCCACAGATCATGGGATGCCTCGAGAGCCTGACTGTCCTCTGCTCGCCTCTTCAGACTCCTACTGCACTGCAGATAAACCTGTGAGGCTTAAAGGCCCTCTTTCCTAATCTGAGGGTTGATAAACTACTGATAGAGGGAGCATTTCCTCACAGGTTTCTATATTAAGGAACCATTTGGATGCTCGCTGCAGCAAGCAGAGATTCTACGGAGACAGTGTGAGCAATGTGTGTGCTAAAGAGGTCAAAGAGCTGCATCATCTGTAGTCATTACTGCACAGCGCTGTGCAGGGAGTGCAGCGCCAGAGCTGGCACCCTGGAGGAGCAGCTCTGGGTGGAGCTCTCTTCCTCCTCCATCACTCCTTTCTTTTCTCAGTGTTGACCTAGTTTATTAATGTTAATTTTATTAGTGCATCTGCTTCATTTTTGTGATTATTAAATGCTTTTGGGGCTCCATAATTTGATTATTTCAGTGCCTTTCTTGATATAATTGAAGTTCGAATGAATGTAGCCTGAAAACATACTTTATTTTAACTTGATAAATCTTGTACAGCTAAACCAATTTGTGTTAATACTTTTTTTCTTTTTGCAACCTTGCGCTTATGTAATTTGTTTAGTGGTGAAATATTTTTTTTCTTTTTTTTCTACCCAGACTGCCTGAAACTGTGGCATATCTCTCTAATAGGTCTCTTTCTGTCTGAAAGTTTTAAGCAGTTTATGTTTAGGGTCTTATGTAGTGTATCCCATCTCTGTCATAGGAGGCTAACAATGCGATTAGACATCCATTGGCTGACACCATCCATTCGTTTGCATCAATGCCTTCTGCTGTGCTAGCTCCTCTAATAGTATCTTTTGTCTCTGTCTTTTCACATTACAGCTAGTTCATTTTGTCTCAGGTGCTATGATAATTTCCTCATTCCCTGTCTGTGCCACAACTTCCACAGCCTTTCATTTTCTGCTGCATTTCTTTTTCTCCTCATCTTTCATTGCTGCTGTGAAACAGATTTGTTTTCCCATGGTACTGGGGGAAGGTTTCTAGTGGCAGAAAGGAGAGCTTCAGATGCACCTCTCCATAAAAAAAATGATTGGAACTCCTGATGCTCCTCCTGGGTGGCTCATCTTGGTGCCTTGCTCAGCTTGCTCACTCTGAGAAACATAGCAAGGTCTTTCTCTTTGGCCGTATGTGAGCCACACGTGCTCTCTGAGTGGATGGGGAAGCAAGAGGACTAATGCATGGCTTACCTCCTTTGGGATGCTGGCAGTGTGCAGGCAGTGCCCATGTCTTCTCAGGAACATAGCTTTGGTGTCTGCTTTTTGTGAGCAGGAGGGAAATGAAATAGAGATTGTGTTGGTGAGTGCTTCCCCAAGGAGGTCCAAGGGTCTTCCCAGCACCCAGGAGCCACAAGGGATCAAGACCTCTTGGGTTAAAAGGCCTGAAAATGATGCTGGCTCACCATGAGGCAACTTAAGAAGTTCTTTCAACCCTTGAGCAAACTCTTGCTGTAGATTTAGTCCTAAAAATGTAATGGCTCATTTTCCTATGCCTGTTCTTGTTTCAGCATCTCTAATAATGGCTTTGCAGTAGTTTAACTGTCTTGTTTGGGGCATATACCTCTTCATAAATAATTGTAATAATTATATTGCAGTTAGGATTTAATTCACAGCTTGGCTGAGTGGCTATTTTGATGTCTTCAATAGTAGCTTTCAGAGTTTTATAGACCTATGACTTGGTAGAATAATGTATATTACTCTACAATATGCCGTAGATGTTCTTCCGTTGGGAAACTGAGAAAATCTGACTTCTGGCTGGACAAGGATAGGCAGTAGGAGTGAAGGACTTGAAGGACTGTCCAGCATGTTCTGATGCCCTGGAGAATTTCCATTACTACTTTGGATCCAGTGCAATGTGTCTTTGCAAGGCACAAAGCTGTAGCGTCCAGTCACCTACACTGTGGCTTTTGTCTTTTTCATTGTCTGTGTAATCAAAACTTGATGGTGTTTGTTTTCTTTCCTCAATGTGAATTCAAACACTAGAGGAGTAACAGTTTGTTGTGGTGCAAAATGGACTTGTAACCCTGCCAGAGATTTTCTGTAATTAAAAATGAAATTGGAAATATCAACACCTTTCCTGTTTGTTGTACTGATTCCTCTCAATTTTTCTGGTAAATATCAGGGTTATGACAAATAAGGAGCCAGGGGAGTCAGTGGTTCAGGGGATTAATGATTCAGTCCAGAGCCTTTCACCTTCAGGTTGCCAGTTTGCACCTGGCCCAGGTAGGTAGTGACCAAAAATCACTGTCTGAGTGCTGTTTAGTGAACTATGTGAAATGCATTTGTATTTGCAGGCTGGGCATATGACCAGTCCCCTGGGAACAATTGGCAATGGTTGATAGATACCGTTTGTGTTTTCCTTAGGGATGCCAAAACCAAATCAAACCTTTTCTTGCCCCAAAACCAGAGTGATGCTGGAAGCTGTCCTCATGCCCATCTTGGATGTATGGGCTCTCTGCAATATGCAGGGCGTCCTGGTAAAGGGAATTTGTCAGCCAAGTACCTTTTATTTATAATATTGGTACATATAAAATATGTTCAGAAACAATCTCTGATGCAGAACAATTAGAAAACATTCCATGTCAAGCTTCAGCAGGTAGGCAACTTTCATCATGACCTTACTTACTTTGGTAATATGCTCTAAAATTTCATGGAAAAGAATTTAGAAATACTCTAAGCTAGTATTAAACTAGTATAATGTACAGGTGCGTAGGATATATGAATGTCTAATGCTCAAACAATTTAAAGTTTCCTGGACTGATATTTTTCATTTTAAGATACAGCTACTGAAATGCCAGTTTGAATGAACTCATGTTAGTTCTCTCCTGAAATACTTTCCAAAAATCTTTGTGAAATTAAGTGATTGCACTTCCAAGACAAGGAGAGATTTTTCTTTTTTAGTTTAAGAGGAAGCATTTGGCATACACACTTCTAGCATTCCCTACATGGTATGTGTGCTGCATTGCACCTAGGAAGCAAGAGGGGGAAAATGCTATTTTTGATCATCCCAAGAAAGGGATTCTTTCCCATAAATAAAGCAGTTTATGTGGTGGTTTCTGTACAGTGGTTTCTCTTCATGGCAGAGATATTTTACATAGTTGACAGAGGTGATAGGCTATCTACAGTAAAATGAACCACTCAGTCTGTGTTAGTTAAGTAGATAGTGGTAGTGTCTAACAGAGATGCTGCGTGTACTTTCATCTTTTGCAAGAGGATTTGTGAAACAAGAAGAGCAAGTCACATAAGAAAAGTGGGAGACTTGATCCAGCCACGTTATGTACATCAGGATTTCAAAGATGGGTGGACTTTTTGCTTGGCAAGAATTGAATGCTTAAATTCTAGTGGAGAGGGATAGACTTGTTATTTTGTATAGGTTGCACTTCCTGTATGTCTCATAACAGTGACATTTAGTATTTGTGGGTGTGTGCAGAGGAAAAACCAGACAGAAAAGGCTACTCTGGATTGTAAGTTTGCAAAGATAACAGGCAGGTTGCACCTGTTGCAATGCCCAAGTAGATTTTGGATCCTAACAAATGGGACTGGAATTTTCCTGTGTAGGTAGAAAGAGGAGAGAAAATGTCTCCTAATTATCTCCCTAAAATAAAGATTAAAAATATTTGAATGATGAGGGCAAGGAACTGTGGGGTTTTTTCTTCATAATGTTAATATGCCATATTGCAGTGTAATTCCATTTCTGCCAGTTAAAAGCTTATTAAGCTGTTATCATAGTAAATAGGTTATTAACATTGAAAATGAATGTCACCAGCATCATTGAAAATTCTTTCAATTCCCTTAATATCTCTTAAATGCTCAGTATAATGTACTAATCTGTCTCAGTTTGGGATCTGAGAAATTATATGTCCTTAAAAAAAATTCAGAAAACTCTTTTTTGTCGCTACATTTTGCATTTCCCAAGAAGAGAGAATTTGAGTATTTGAATGGAATATTTAGAAATTTGTCCACCCAAGAATTTGTTTGACATTGCTTCATTTGGAATAAAATTACTTTTCTTCTTTCTATTTCCCCACATCCTGCTGAAGTTGACTCCAATTTAGAAATAATATGCCTAATTACAGCAGCTTGGTTTTCAAAAAGCAAATTTGCTGTTTTTCTGATATTTTTAATGGGGTTGTAAAAAGTTAAAACTACTGTCAGAATAGGGTCCAGAAAGTCTTGTGTTCTTGATGAAGAAGATAGTCATAGTTAGTAACAGAGGGATCAAAGATGATCCTAGATGCAGCTATTTAATTTGCATGCTTGAAAATCAAGAGTAATTCTCCTGAAATTTATGGATTTTAATCCTCAGCAGAAGCACTTCCAAAGCAATGAGCTGAATGTAAATCATTGAATGCTTAGCTTTTTAATTTGACTTGTTTTTGAAATATTAATTTTAGAACTTTCTTCTACCTTTACGGGCAGACAAATCATCAAAAGCTATAGAAAAAAAGCAAAGAGGCTGTTTGTATAATCCATTTAGATCTTTTAACTCTCTCTGAGTATAAGTGTTGTTTGTTTTTGTCTTGGATTGCTGATTGTGGCTATGTTTTGGCAGTGTTGAAACTTTTAAACGGAATATGTCAGTGGCATGGGAAAAATGCAAAATGGCAAAAAAATAAAGCAGAAGGTAATGCTGCAAATTTCTTTGTACTATACTGACCTTTTTTGAAATGCACCATCTTTAAAGGACACAAACAGTACTTTGATTTGTAGCTCACCTAAGTGATGGCAACTACCGTATCCTCTGTCCCCTCACAATTTACTCAGTAATTTTTAGCTTATACAAAAGAATTAGGTTAACTTTCACAAGAGTGAAAATCATTACTCATGAAATAGCACAAAAACCATAGCAGTGTTGTGGGTAAGGAGCCAGAAAGTCTGTGGCTTTTTTATGTGACTTTAGGTCATTCAGGACAAGTTGTGCTGAGGTATTTGAGTGTTGTGATGCTCTTTGTCTAATGGGAGTTGGTTCCCTGGTGCTGCAGGAGCTGTTTTGCTCCTGTAAAGGGAGGGAGATTTGCTTCCTAGGCACTTCTAAAAAGCGAAGGATGACGGAGCACCAAGAGATAAATGGTTCTTGGTGGACTGTCAATTAGCACATAGAAAGGGCCTCACCACCCTTATGGAGCATGTGTTATATCACTTTATGACTCAGTTCTTCGTCTGAAAAATGGGATTAAGAATGCTTCTTTCCTCTCATCTATGTAGGCTGTAACCTCCTTGGAGTGCTTAGAGTTTGTTTATGGAGTACCTGGGAAGATGGGTCTGCAGTCCCATGTGGGACATCCCTTTCCACCAGGCCATTGCAGTAATAAAGGCAATCAGAACCAGTATCTGGATTTTCTTGAACAGTTTTTAGCAAACATATGTGATATTTGCTTTATATGGTCTGAGTGTTGGAGCAGCAGAGAATACAGTGTCTGGACTCACCGGAGAGCCATTTAACATTTTTTTAAAAGCTTCCTTAAGTAACTAACTTGCTCTGTCCCACGTGTGTGCTTAATGTCCCTTTTCTTGGGAAAGTATTCCAGTGACAGGCCTTTGGAAAGAGGGAAGAGGCTGTTGTTTCAGCCACTGCATTGACATGCTGTCTGTGGTGTGATCCTGGAGTAGCTTCACAGCTCTTGTGTGTTTCTGTGTTTTGCTCTTTGCTCCCCTCTCCATTTGCCAGGTATGCAATTTAGCCAGCTCTGTTTTCAGAACCTCAGTTCAGTGCAGAAAACTGTGGTGCTGCTAGTTCCATATTTAAAAACCTAAAAAGCTGACTGTGTATTTAATACTACATTTCATATAGATTCCACATTGTTCATTTTTAATGTATGTCAGTTTTTCAGAATTTGCTCACTACTGCAGCCTGGTACTAAAAACTTTTGGTTTGAAATTTTAGTATTTGGAGGAAACTAGTCAATTGGTGCTTACTGCCTGGGTCAGACAGCTGCTTCCAGCTCTACTTGCTTCTCCGGAAGCATTGCAAGTTGTAGTCAAAGACATCACAGATGAGCCCAATTTTAAAAAGATGCTTTAAAATGTTAGGCGTGGGTTACTTTTCTTTGGTTCTGCTTCTAAGCCATATCTTCAGACTGTGACTAGAGTTAAACATCACTTTTTAAACCTCTGAAAACTGTGGATTCTCGTGTCAGAATCTGGGAGAAAAAAGCCAAGTTAGCTAAATATGGAAAGACTTGGTGAAACTAAGTGAGCTGGCAGCATGGAAAGACATTTTCTTTATTTCTGGTTTAGCAATTTGAAACAACTTAGTTCATACCCTGCTGAAGTGTTTCTAGATCTGGGATCTATTCATCCTAGACCCTTTGATTCTTAAAAGCAAACCCCAAAATAAAAGCTGTGAATGAGTAAAACCAGAGGTGTATACATGAAACTGCCTGTACGTGCTTCAAGATGTGTTTTAACATGAGTCCTGCGTTCAAAATTGTCATTCTGGGCTATGGTTATAGTGAGAAAAGGAGAACAAATACGTTGTTTAGGAGGATTTAACAAGCAGGCTTCTTTTAGCTTTCTGGGAAAAAGAAGGTGATGAGTGAAATAGAGTTTGGGACTGGCCCTGTGCTCTTCATTCCTATTTTTGTTATTAATGGGATTTCACTCCCATTACACAACACTAGAGTGTAATAATGAGACAGTGTGGTAGGTGCAAGTTTCAGTTTTCCAGATGGTGTGTTTTATAAAGCATTGCCACAGGCAAAAGAAGTTACCTTTGTACTGCCAAAGAACTGCAGTTGCAAAGGAACCCCCCCACTGAAGAGAGCCCACGTACAGTATTTATAAGTCGTAACTAAATTCAGGAAATGGTGAAAAGGGAAACTGGGTTCTAATGGCCATGCTTAATTTTTAAAAGGTTTATGTTAATAAAATAATCAGAACATGTAAAGCAAACTGTCCCAGAAGCTCTTTCTGAATGTGAATTGCAGAGTGATACAACTCAGTGTTTCCTAGCTGCTCTTCAGTCAGCTTCTTGAGAAAAGGTAAATGAGCAGAAAAGAATGCTGGAGGAATTAGCACTTCAGGGTCTCTTTTAATTCATCAAAGCGATGTATTTTCAAGCTTAATATAGTTTCACACATGCTGCCATCAGCAAAATCATTACTTTAAGACGTTTCCAAAGTTAGTATGGAATTAAGAGAGGCATGATCTGAAACTCCAAAGACAATCATAAAAGATGTCGAAGATTTCCTTTGATCTCCTATTTGTTTTCCATAGGTCCTTCAGTGAAGGTATGAATTGTTGACTATAACCAGAACAAGGCATAGTTTTCTGAAGCAGTGTTCCATCAGTAAGAACACTTGCCAGAACAAACCATCAGCTGTAGGAGTATGGGAGAAATCTTGTTCTGACACCAAAAAATGAAGTAGAGTTGTCAGCCAGAATTGAATTTGTTTTTTTGTTTCACTTATTTACAGTTCTGCTTCTTCCTATTCTGGTGTTTCTATGTTTACCTAACAAGCATAGATTGTTTTCTTTATTGATTCTTGTATTTTTATCTCTCCTGATTATTGCATGAGTTGATCAAGTAGCAGCTCCAAGCAGCTTATTCTTCAGAGTGGGCTAGCATGCTTTTGGGGCATTTCCTTGGTCCGGCTCATGCTGTGGTGATTTCATGACTTGGTGGGCTTTGGTCACACTGCTGGGGGTAATTCAGGATGATTAATAAATGATGCCACATTTGTGGAGAAAAAACTCCACCTTTCTCCTTGGAGACATTAAAAGCCCAACTATATGACATTATT
The DNA here is from genome assembly GCA_013397755.1 of Cnemophilus loriae. NCBI lineage: Eukaryota > Metazoa > Chordata > Aves > Passeriformes > Corvidae > Cnemophilus > Cnemophilus loriae. The sequence continues at coordinate 2,043,136 of VZTF01004108.1, read as the reverse complement.
CTGAGTAGCCTGCTCTAACTGACCCTGGTGTCAGCAGGAAGGGTTTAACCAGACAGTCTCCAGAGGTCTCTTCCCACTGTAGCCGTTCTGTGAAGGAGATGGTATCAGGTAATAGGGGATACCTAATACTTTTCACTCAGGAATGTCTGAAATAAGAAAGGATCCACAAGTACTCCATGCATGATGCGTCTGCTCATGGAGGTGCTCTTTAGGATTTACTTGCACTCTGACATTTTCTGCATTCTGAGTCAGACTGCACTCAGTCTTAGTTTCAGGCTTGGAAGTGGATTGATTGGAAGATGTTTGACCGCATCCTCAATTGTGCAGGATGTATTTCTGGAGATAAAAATGAGTGATACTAGCAGGAGAAAAGTTGGTAACGTCAGGGGGGAAAAAAAGGACAAGAAAAATGAAGGATGACCTACTTCTCTACCGTTCCTTGAAAGAAGGACCTTAGTGGAATTATGGCCCCCATTGTGGTAATTCACTTGTAGCAACTATTAAGGGTTAAGATTTTAATAGCGATAAAGGATAGTTGTTCAATGTAACCAATCACTCCAGCAGTTTCATATCTACATAAGTAAATATGATAGTCATCAATTACAACAAATAGAATAAATTCTAAGGGTTAGCAATTCTTTTGCTTGAGAATTATAGTTCCTGACATCAGGAAGATGTTTTTTTCATTATGTACTGAGGAATACTTAGGCAGACCTGCTGTGGTACTAGTACATAGCTGTCAGAGGGAGTGCAAGCAGATTTGGACCTTCAAATGTGATAGGTCTCATCATTTCTATCCAGTCAACAAGTAATTTAAACAGCAGATTATCAGGGCTAGAAATATAGCATTTAGGCAATGTCAATTAAGACAGCGTGAAAATGCTTTGGATGCATTGTTCTTTACTCTTGGAGAAGGCAACACAGCATGGATATTTGGTGGGAAAGAGAGAAGACATCTTATATATTGATGCTAGCTGGTTAATTCCTTTTTTCCACTTATCTTCCTATTCTGTAGCTTGCCATACGCCATACCTCAGTATTCGGTGTTGTTATTTACATATGCTTAATTAAAAAAACAGTTTCTGACTGATTCTGAAATTAATATTGCTCGTCAGGCAGTTTGCTTCAGAGATTGTTGATGGATCAGCTATACTGTTTCTCAGTCAATGCCCAAAATTTACAGAGCTGTTCCTTTTGAATTTTTGGGGTTTTTTTCATTCCTGTTATATAATGCTAATTAAGGCTATTTTTAGTAATTATGTTCCAAAAATGGAACAGACTGCATGAAGTGGGACGAGAACTATTTGGGAATTTAAAACACTTTTAGAAGTTCAAAAGCAAGACCGTATCAGGAAAGTCAGGTCATAACAACAAATTATTGGCTGTACTCTTGGTGCTGAAGAGCAGCTTTGTGGAGTAAAGCTAAGAGGTAAAATGTATATTTAAAGAATGCATGCTTTTGTACTTTTTCCTACTGAAATGAGGCTTTGTATTCTCAACAAAGGATTTTATTTTGCAGGCTACACTCTTTGACAGTCTCTGTTCTCTGCTGCTTGAAGTTTCAGATTATCTTAAGAGCTGGTCATCTTTGAAATCTGACCTGGCTAACCTTTTTCTGTAAAATGCAGTAGTACTAACCAATCAGAAAAAAAGAGAGATGCTTTCAAAATTTGACACTGTTGTTTGACAGTATTGATGTTGTATGACAGTTTTGTAAGGGTGGTGGAATAGCAAAATTATTTCTTGAATCCTACCAAGATGGCTTTTTTTTCTATTTTTCATGTAAGTATTGGCCAAAATGTGTATAATAAATGAGCTACATTGCAGTCTCAGGGGCAAAAAAAAACCCTAAGGGTTTCAGAAAGATTTCAGTCCTTTGCTTAACCATTTTTTATACACAAAAATTATGGCGAATATTCTTATTAAATATGTTTGGGCTTTCATGTATTCTGCTGAACATGCTCAAATTATTGGGTCAATGAATGTATGAATGACCACTGATCCTGGATACTGTTTGGTTGCTGGTTTCATTGCATGATAATGCTTCAAACCCAGCATAATTGTGAATAACAGGTTAACAAAAAGCCCAGACTGTACTGAACTCTGCAGGTTGGGCACATCAGTTCTAGTCTCTGTATAATGTGCACAGCTGCTGTCAGCAGAAGAGCACAGACACTTTCTGCTATACTATTAAGAACATTTTTAATTAAGGCAAAATATATAATTATACTTTTCAGTGTAGCATAGTTCCTTTACAGATGAATCACAGTTTGATATGATCGTTTCCTTAGGTGTTTCTGAATACTCTGTTCTCCTCTTGTGTTCTTTATTCGCATTCTTAATTCACACTGTTTCAGAAGCATAACTGCATGCAGTCAAACATTCACACATGATGCAAGATCATTGCACCATAAGTTTTGCTCACAGATACTCCCAATTAAATAAAAGAAGGGCAAATCTGATGATTGTTTACCTTTGATGCATTTTCTTTCTCCTGCAAGTTTATTCGTAAGCAAAACAAAATAGTATCTGAAACTTCAATGTATTTCTTCCAGAATACTTGGGGAGAAGAGACCTTTGAATATGTGGTCTTTGGGATCTGTTTGCAAATACAGTACTGCCAGACAGGTGTGTCCTCCTCTGTGGCCACTTTCCTAAATGGAGCTCAGGGAAAAGAGAGGGTTTATGTCACAGAAGAATAGAGCAAGTAAGGTGATGCTTATGAGAGTGTAGCTCTTTCTTTTCTTTACCCATGGCATTAGGTCCCAAGAGTAAGATGAAGGTAGAATCTGACTGCCTTGTTTTACTATCTTCTCTGCATTATTGTTTTACAGGGTTACCCCCCAGCTCTCTTCTGGTCTGGATTGTTCCATACCTGACCATATCAGAAATGTTTATATTTAGTCATGCCATCACATTTTGCCAGAAGCTGATTAAAACATGAAGAAGCCTTGAAGCTGTCATGTTTTTGTAGCTGCTTCCCAAATGAGAATCAGGACAGGAAAGATGAACAGAACCATACATGCTTGCTTCATTTCCAATAGAAGAAACTCAAGCAAGAAAATCTTGCATTTTGTGTCTGTTGTGCAGTGATAAACCTGAGTAGTGAAAATGAGTAACTGTTTTAGTGGTAATGGCAGTGCAACTGCATTGGACATTACTGAACACATGTAACTGGAATCCTGCAGTACCATCTCATTCTTACGTGCTCTTGATTTTGTAGCTATTAGTACTTAAAAGAGGTAGAGGTCAGAAGGCCATACTTTTTAATCTTTGATTCCTACTACTGGTGCCCATAATGAAAAGATTCTTCTTTCTGAGGGGCCAAAATCCAAAACTTCCTTTGAAAATAATGCAAACAAGAGGTGATTTATCTTTCTTTTGAAATATGATCGTGTATCTAGATTTCGTATTACATTTTAAAGGGTGTACTCATTAGCTGTATGTGTGTTTATAGGTTTTTATATGTTTGAAAATCTGGGGAATTTTGATAGCTGTTGTATTACCTAATTTCATTATTGTACCTGCTTGTCAAAGAGTAGAGGGATCAAGCAAAATGAAAAGTGTTAATATAGAATTAACTAATGTCTGTGCTTTCAGCTTGTGCCATCACCTCTCTGCAGACAGCAGTTTGGGTTTAGGTGAGGTGAATCATGAAAGTGCAGAAGTCAGCAGAAGGGCAGGTGATACAACTTCAAGGTGGAAGGATGTTCAGGGTGTAGAATCTTATTGTGTAGGAAGATTTTTCTCTGTGAAGAAGAGCTGTAGTGGTGAAAGAGCTTTAGAGCTGTGTGTGGCTAAGACAGAAAATTTGATCTTCTTGAAGAGATACAGGCTGAGAGGAGCTTCTGTGGTATCTGCAACTGTAGCAGATGTTGGGTGTCTTTGATGTTGTTCCTGAGTGTTGTAGGAGCATATGCCCCTGCAGCACTGAGGGAGAAATGCTGGTGCTACTTTCTTTCTCTGTAGTAGCCTCAATTCATACCTTGAAGGCCTGGGGCATGGGCCGATGTTTAGTGTTATTTTAGGCCATCGGGAGATGAGTATTGTCTGTCCTTTCTTGGCATTATTCTCCAGGCTGCTCCTTTCAGCTATTGTACTGTACTGTTATTTTCTAAAGCACCCCTCCTAAGCCTTGATCTCAAGTATGTTTCATCAGCATGCTTAGTTCTTATCAGCCATTTCGGCTGAAAAAGCTTTTTCTTTATAACTCAAAAAATACCAGTTCGGAAAGATTGTGTGTCTTTGTGTGGTGTGTAGACATCTATCTATCTATCTATCTATGTAAATATGCACTGTTGTGCATGTGATCACACAGTCAGCTCCACTAAGCATAGCAGAGATCTTGTTTTATTTTTTTATGGTAAAAAGGATCAAATTTTGGAAAAACATGTTTCTGGGTACCGGTTTGTTCAGTCCTTGTTTTTCTGATTAACGTTCCTTAAATTTGAAGTGCTGATGCCAGATTCAGCATTATAAAGTCGATATAAAGTACCCCTAACTATAAACATGCATTTGTTAATATGGCATGAATTATTCATAGAATCATAGAATATGCTGAGTTGGAAGGGACCCATGAGGGTCATTGTGTCCAACTCCTGGCAAAGGATACCCGAAGACTCACACCATGTGCCTTAGAGAATTGTCCAAGTGCTTCTTGAACCCAGACAGGTTTGGTGCTGTGACCACTTCCCTGGAGAGCCTGTTCCAGTGCCCAACCACACTCTGGGTGAAAAACTTTTTCCAGATATCCAACCTAAATCTCCCCCAATTCAGCTTCAGGCCATTCCCTCGGGTCCTGTCGCTGGTCACAATAATGAAGAGATCAGTGTCCGCCCCTCCTATTCCCCTCACGAGGAAGTTGTAGCCTGCAATGAGGTCTCTCCTCAGTCTCCTCCAGGCTGAACAAGCCAAGTGACCTCAGCAGCTCCTCATGCGCCTTCCCTTCCAGACCCTTCACCATCCTTGTGGCTCTCCTTTGGACACTCTCTAATAGCTCAATGCCTTTTTTATCCTGTGGTGCCAAAAATTGTCCCCAGGACTTGAGGTGAGGCTGCCCCAGTGCAGAGCAGAGCGGGACAATCCCCTCCCTTGCCCATCTGGTGATGCTGTGCATGCTGCCCCTCAGGACACGGTTGGCCCTCCTGGCTGCCAGAGCACAATGACTCCTATTCAATTTTCCTTCAACCAGGCCTCCAAGATCCCTTTGCACGGCTCTGCTCTCCAGCCTCTCATTCCCCAGCCTATACACAGAACTGGGGTTGCCTCATCCCAGGTGCAGAATCCGGCACTTCCAGTTGTGAATCTTCATATGGTTGGTGATTGCCCATCTCTCTGATTTGCTGAGGTCTCTCTGAAGGTCCTCTCTGCCCTCAAGGGAGTTGACAGCTCGTCCTAATTTAGTATTGTCGGCAAAATTACTCCATATTCCTTCAAGTCTTGCATCCTGGACTGGGCTGAGGATGGAACCCTGCGGAACCTCAGTATTATTAACAGTATTACTTTAGTGAGCGTCCTGAGATGTGGCGGAGAACAACCCGACTTTGATGCAGGTGTCCTTAGAAATGCAAGTGGGCAATCATTAAGACCCATCTACTTAACTATGACTGTTTACACCATGAAAAGAAATTCGCTCTTGTAATTATATTCAGAATTATAGAAAGCTGTTGCTGCTGTAGATTATTTGATCTCTCTGGGGAAACTTCCGTCAAACATAACAGCCTACATTTTTACTTTGTTAATTATAAAGCTGTGAACAAGAAAATGCAAGACAATCTCTACTATTCTTAGTGTAATAGTAGCTTCCTAAAATATTACTGCCTTTATGAGTCCCAGTGGAGGATCATTCTTTGTGCGGAAAAAACGCAATACCGTCCTCTTGCATAAATGAGGAAATACATTCCAGATGTATTAAGCAAATAATCAACACACATTTGTCATGGTCTCTTATAAATCCGTGGACTTAGGTTATCTGCAAGTTTGCTCATGTTTTTTTCTCCATCTACCCCATCCAAAACAGCTGTTGTTTATTCTTTTGAATCTTTAGTTTGTGCCTATTTTGTGAGGAAGGATGAATTAAAAATATTTTTGTCTCTTCTTTGTTATGATATGGAAGAGCACTTGAGAGTTGTGTAGAGTAATACTTCGCTTTTGACTGCTATTGAGGTCTTTGATAAAGATACCCATAAAGATACTCAAAACCCAGTTGGACCCAGTTCTGGGCAGGCAGCTCTAGGTGGCCAAACTTGAACCAGGGCCATTGAACTAGACAATCTCCAGAGGTTTTTTCAGAGAATTCTTTCCTTTAGTGCTTTGATAGTTGTATGTTCCACTGTGATCAGCTCTGCTGTTGAGTGTGATAATTATAAATCATTATGGTCCTACTTTTGCAAGGTCTCTGCAGTTACACCCTTCTCAGACCATCATCAGTTTCAGTGATGCCCAGTTGCTGGGCACTTCTAGTTGCAGGACTGAAGCTGAGCTAATGTCCAAAAAAAAAAATATGTGCTGAATTTTGAAACCATCAGGCTTATGAAACCAGAGCTTCTATGATGTGCAGCTTTTTTTTTGTTGTGTCTGTGCTCCCCCAAAAGCACACCTGGTGGAAGAGACTTTATTGAACAGTAAAATCAAATCTCACTAAATTAGAACCAAGATAGCTATGGGTGCAGAATGTTTACTGTTTGCTTCAGAAGTACTCTGTAGCATCATTTTGCTCTGAATTCATCCACAAACCCTTGTTGTCACTCAGCTGAGCTTTAAGATTAGAAGGCCGAAGAAAACTTCTTGCAAAATTAAAATGGATTAGTAATGATTTTGTGTATATATCTGGAGGATGTGCAATAGTAACTCAGTCCTTTAAAGCTGGTAAGTGATTTCTGGATGGTCACTGAGCACCAGATGGATTTGGCTGCTGTCATTGAAATAATCAGACCTGGCTTTTTTTTGACAAGCACCATTTAACAACGTGAGTGATGGCCTTGTGCCTTTATTTCAGCAGTGAAACCTACACTTATGCTACCTTAAGAGACCAGTGTAAGCTTTTGGGATATTTTTAAATCTTTATTGATGATTTACACTTGTCCTACTTTTTATAATTGAATCAAATTTATGGAGGTGTTAAAGCAAGTGTATCAACCACAGCAAATACATAGAAGAGCCCCATAGTGATATTGAGGACCCAAGTGTATGTTTCTTGGCTCAGTCAAAGAGTATCAAAGTTGATATTATCAACAGTCTTCCTGCAACATAATACTTCTTTTCCTCTAATCACCTCCCAGTACTGTGTTCCTTTTTATCACATATGGGCAAGCCAGACTAACTTTACAATGCAGATGAAAACATCTGTTCATTTTAATGGTGGCTGCAAGGAGTGGGAGATGTTTTGCATGTAGGTTTATGTCTACATTTCACTCTGGTAGTCTCTTGGTAATTCTGGCAGTCTTCATGATCATAGGACGCAGAGCAGTTTAAGGGCAGATGACAGTACATCTTCGTAACTGTGTGCATTGCTTGAAGTGCAGCTGTGCAAATTCACCTTCCTTTCTTACTTTAACTATGTGTACTCAAAGGGAGGAGAGATTGATAAAGGCTGACACTGCAGTTTTCCTTTCATGGCGTGTCTGTGTGAGTGTGAACTTTGAGGTCAAAAATTTGTGAGGATCACTACACAATTGTGATTCTGTGATAATAGCTGGCAGGTTTGCCAGTTTAAGCTGGTTCAATAAAGCTGATGTAGTGGTTAGTTTATCTTGAGATTAGTGGTAGGAGCAGAAGCCTGAGGAATAACACAGCAGGTTTTGGGTCAGTGGAAGAGGCAGGTGTGTTCTGCAGTCTTGGCAGATGAGTAAATCCTCAGTATATGCTGGCCACAGACTAGCTGCAGCAGAGCTGGTGAGTTTACCTCAGCAAGAAAGAAGTGGGATAAATTGTTCTTTCTGGAGCTTCCTGTTGACCTGACTAGGAAGCTGAATTACCTTGTTCAGGAGGTGGCCTGGGTACCTTTAGCCTTTGTGAACCACAGAGACAACCTTGCAGTCTCTATCAGCAAGGCAGAGAGAGGAAAGGGCAATTTTGTTCATCTGAAAGGATTGTCTGAATGTACTGTAAATTTTGACTAAAGCTAAAACAAGGCATGAACAATGGGACCTGTGATTTTACTGAGTTCAGCTTCCTTTCTGTGCTATGATTAGGTTAATGTCAGCTGTGCAGAACTGCATCATGGCTGGACTCTGTTGAGAAGTTGGAGAGGGACAAAGCGCAGATGCTGCTCCAAACTTTCTTTCATCTCCTCATGTTGGGGAAGGCATTGGTGCTGGCCTGGCTTTGCTCTTCTTGGTTTGCTCTATATGTTTACAACCTTTGAATTTTTTTTATTTCTTTAAGGGTGAAATTTTCCAAAGTAATTCATAGGGCTTCTAATAAAAATTACAGCTCTTTGTCTGTCTTGACTTTCTGGTGTTTTTTGTGAATCTGAAGTAAGGTGAATTTCATCTGATCTGAAATGTTGTTACAGGATGGTGTTGGATTGCTTAACTGGTTGTGCAGTCAGTAGATGTTTATATGCAGAACTGTGGAAATACAGTATTTCTGATTCTTCTCCTACTTATGCTGAAGCAAACTAGGAACAGTAGCAGTGAAGCCAATGGTATATTTTGAAATAAATAGGAACTGGGCTGGTTTTTTTTTTTTCTTTTGCCATTTGGCTAGTGGCAGCTTAGATCTCATCTGGTCTGAATTGGCACAGCTTCACTGATGTTGGAGGAGCTTTTATACTAATTCACACCAGCTGAGCTTGTTATGCAGTCCAGTCCGTGCAAGTGTGGGGTGGTGTTTTTCCCCCTTTTTACCTCTCCTTCTGCTTTCCATCTTGTGCTCTTGTGCTCGGGGATCTTTTGTTCTGCCCTTCATGCATGTTCCAGTTCTGGCCAATTGACTGCACATAAGCTGCAAGCCTGTTTCAGAGTAGAGCTTCTTTACATGAATCCATAAGCTTGTTAATTTTGATTCTAGGTTGCATATATATGTAGAGGATTTATTTTAAATCTAAAATGAGGATTTATAATTTTCTATAGCTTTTTTTTTACCTATGAAAAACACATACTAGTTTTAATAGCTGAATGCAGTTCTGCATAGGGAAGCTCTTTTTATTTAATTTGATTTTTGAGAAGTCAAAATGAATACATACGGAAATCTGCTGCTAGTGGTGATTCGTTCTTGGAGTTTGGCAGAAGAGCTTATGTTTCTATTGTGACAACAAAAAGTAGGAAGAATTTATATTCATCTAAGAATCGCTATGCCTTAGAGCCTATCCCGTCTTACCTGACTTGGGGGAATTATATATATTTTGTAGAAAGAAAGCTTATGCTAACATATATGCAAACTTCATGTGGTAATTACCCAAGGACACTTTGATTAATCTGGTTGTATTCTAAAGGCTGATGACATTTTAAATTGTTCAGGAAAGCAGGCAGTCGTGATGAAAACAGTGCTCAGAAACTAAAAACCTCTGATAATTACATGCAACTTGTGTGCAATACATCTCAGACACTGACAAGTAAAATGAAATTGTGATCATTCTGTTGTGTTCATAATAATTTAATCCTCAGTCATGCCTGTGCAACTACAAGAATTTTATAGGATGTTGTGGTTTGCATTCTTAGAGGTAAGGATATTTAAAAAGTATGTTAATGAAAAAGAGATGATGAAAGAAAGGTTATCAAGTTCTGTGCTCCAGCTGAGGAGTGCTCCATCTCAGTGTTGTGTCTCATGGCCAGTAATATTTGTATCAGAGAAAAACAAGGGGAAAACCTACAGTAGAGAAATGTGTTAACCAAATATTCCATATCTTTCTTTCTAGCTGGGAATGCTTAGCAGTTTGCTGATAAGGCAAAACCTGATGATGCTTATTGTCCCACACAGACAGTATAATGCATACTTGCAATCATATATTTTATTAAGTGTAGCTTGAGATTAGTAAGGATGTTTATAGTCTCTTCTGATAAAATGGACTGTCTAAGAATTTTAAATGAAAATCCTGCATTCTTGCCTGTTTTCAATTTGTCATAACAAATTTCTCAAAAACAGTATTAGTAGGTTATTGATTAGATGAAGTAATTTGAAACTGTAGAATTAACATTCTGTTAATACAGCATCACCATGTGGAATTTAATACATTTGGAAGTTCAAAAGCTTCACAAAGTTGTGGCAGAGTACAGAAACTTCTGTTGAAATGTATTTCTATGATTCTGACATCAATTCTAGAAATGCATAATTCTGAAGTGTGCTGTTCACTTAGTTAATTGGTCACTTGGTTTGTTTGAGTAAATGACTAGTATACTTCAAATTTCATCATTTATAAGACAAGGTTAATTGTAGCACTTCCCTAAGGCTTGATGTTTGCAAGAAGACATAAAGAACTGCGTTACAAAAATGCTTCATCAACGTTAGTCTCTCAGCTGTGCCTGATTCTTGTCCCCCACTCTGCACTGCTCCATCACTGCTGGAAAATTATTATCTTTTATTGTTTAATTCCCTTTGCGTTTGAGATAAGCCAGATGGTGAGGTTGCCTTCCAGGGGAGTTTTCTGCTTTGCATTATCAATTTTCCAATCCCTTACTAGTAATGGAGGAGTTGCAGCATGTAATCCCCTTTAGTCTAGATGGTTTTACCTACCTGTGTGTTGATTTGATAATTCCTATTATTTAGTATATTTAATTTCAATTAAATTTTTGTTTGATTTCATCAGGATCTACTTGATTTGAGTGATTTATATCAGGATTATGGTAGGAAGTATTGTATTCTTGGCACAGGTTTCTGCTTTCCAAAATATTAAAGTAAAATCTAAATAATTATTTCTAAAGATCTAAGGAAGGAAGGCAAAAAATACTGTTTAACATTGTTTTCAGGGACAGCATAGATTTTATAGGATGTGAAGCTCAGCAGATTACCATGTTAGCTGATCCTTTGCAAAATTCAGTGTCTTGTGTAATTGGACATATGGTATCTTTAGTAACTTGTGGGAACCCCTAAAATCTTGTTGACTGTAAGGATCCCACTGCAATATTCTGCAATAAAGGAGTGTGTGAGTACATGTGTGGAGTTTTGTTTTCATTTAAAGAAAAAAACCCTTTTGAGTAGTGGGTTTTAGCTCTAAGACCAAGAGTTCTTTGAATGTATTAGAAATTATTAGACAGTTTGCATAACCTGTATGGCAGGAACTTGTTAGGTTTCACAATTCTTAGAAGCCCAGGAATGGGCACCCAAAATCAGACAGCTTTTCTTAAAGGAGATTTTGCAGCCCTTCTCTTTCTCATCTGTGAAATGGTGCCATAATCCCAAGAACTGTGTTAAATACTAACTTGTTTGTCCACTTTGCCTTGAAATGATGAAGTGCTCCCTAAATAACAAGTGGCATTTATAGAAGTGCTGATTATGGTTTCATGAGGAAGGCAAGCCTAAGGTGCTGCTTAAAGGATGTTGCTATATAAAAAACCAAAATGACATGCTTAACCATTCACTGCAGAAAGAATTGACGGGGGGTTTACATGTAAATGACCTCGGGGTGTGTCAGTTTAAAATGTAATCTATTGAGAATGAAAATCACACTGCCATGTTTTGCCTGTGTTGGTTTTTTTTTTGGCAATGTTACGATACAGTCTTGCAGGCTCCTTTTATTTTGAAGCCCGCTAGAATTGTGCGTAATTTCAATGTATGAAGTTTTCTGTTGAGGTTAGTATTTTGGACTTTCTCCTAGCTGAAAATTCTTCCTTAGCGAAGATTGAGCGTGATTTTCCTATAAAGAATTATGAGTGCACACACAAAGCCCTCCTCACAGGACCATGTGTGTATGAGAGGACTTCCTCAGCTCTGTGGTCCAACCCCCTGCTCAGTGCAAGTCCAGACAGAACAGTTTGCCCTGAGCTTTGTTCAGTCATGTTTTAAATTGCTCCCAGCCTAGACTGTACCCATCTATCACTGCAGTGAAGTGAGCTGTCCCGTCCTGTCTGTAATCCTGGTGAGGTCATGGCTCTGGAACTGCGCTCAGACTTTTAATTCCTCCTGTTTGCTTCCCATGCTGAGTGCATGTGCATCCAATTTTGCTTTCAGGAGAGATGCAGAGGGTTTCTAGAGCTGGTCATGCCACTTTTTAAAACAGCTATGTATTTCCATTGCCTTTAATATTAGCAAGATCCCTTGCCCAGCAAGAGGGAAGGGTTCAGAGCCGGTTCAGAGCTCATGATGGTAGAGTACAGAGTGAGAAATAGAATTTGAACTGATTCAGTCTTTATCCACAGCTATGCTGATATAACTTATATTTAGAAATGCTGTTATTCAGTAAGTTTCAGTGGGTATATGTAGATAAACTGATTATGTGTTCAGATATTTCTTAACAAGATCTACAAATGTGCATCAGCTGTTGAAAGGTGACCCCTCTGTGTTTTTTGTTTGTTGCTTTTTCTTTTTCCATTTCCTGAAGAAGGGAGAGAGTGAGGAGGGAAGCGAGATCTAAGGCTGCTTTGTGCCAGAAAACTTGATGTTATTTGCTGTAAATATGGAATATAGTAGTGGTGATAAAAAACTTAGAAAACGTCCATTAAAGTAAAATGCAAAATAAAAAAAAAAAAGAACAAAGCTGCCTTGCCTATTCTTTCTACCTTAAAAAAAAAATATTAAAAAGAAGACTGGTATGTTTCTGGAAAGGGATTAAGAAACTCCAGATGGCTACTTAAAAAAAAATAATTTAAATGGGGGTGGAGAAAGTCAAGAAGAAACAGTTTCTATTGACTTGTTCTTTCTTTTTTGGAAAGGTCACTGAAAATTTACACATTGATAAAATAACAACCCAATTAGTATCTGTCCTGTAAAACTAAATGTTAATTTCTTTCAGATTCTCCTCTATTGACAAGTGGGACTGATATTCAAGACGGACTTCTCTACATGAGTGCAGGGCAAAAATTACCAGACTGGTTATGAGTTTCTATAGCAATTGCTGGCAATTTTCAATCTGTAAAGAAAAAAGATATAATTAAAAACTGTCTGTATCTTTATTTTGTAGAAAGATTATTCTTTTAATTATATTTCTGATACATATAAAAGACACAATTTGGTAATAAGAGTTAATCTTAAAAGCACAGCATCCCCTTTATCTAGTGCTTAAAAAAAATTCCAGTGGAAAATACTATTTCATTGTCATTACATAGGAATTACAGAATTAGGGGGTCTAACATTTCCTTTATCATTCATTTCTTTAGGTGTCAGTGGCATTACCTTTACAAAATTAAGTTCAATGCATAACAAGAGATTAATTACCAACTGTGAAAAAGGATTATCTAGAGAACTACTGACTTTTTTAGAGAAAGGAGTCTCTTTAATAAGAGGCCTTAAACTGCAGTTCTTCAAAAGAGCAAGAGAAATTATTCTTCTTATATTCCACAAAGAAAAGCAGATAAATAGCTTTCTCTGATAATTCATTTAAATATTTTAGCAGGGAATTAAAATACCATCTAATCAAAGCAGTATCCTTTCATTTATGTTCTGTGCTTATCAGAATACTTTCATTCTTATAGTCCATAAGGAAGACACAAAACTCACTGGGTGAAGGTCGGATCTTTCCCATTGAGTTGCTGTGATACTGACACAGACAGAAAACACACTTGGGCACGTCCCTCTATCCCTGCTGAGACAGTGGTCTGTCTTCTGTGCCCCTGCTCTGTGCATGGAACAAGGTGATGTTTGGTGAGGAAGGAGCTGTACTGAGGTCTGCATGTTTGGAATTTCTTCTGTTGACTTCAGCGGGCTTCAGATGATATACTGCTGTAGTACTGAGTCAGCTTCTTGTCAAGTCTAATTACATCTTTAGCCCACCTTACTTGCAGGTTTGTGTGCTCATTGAAGGAGACTTGTTTCGGGGGGAGGCAAAAACGCATACAAGAAGTGTGTGTCTGTGTTCAGTAAATAGTACTGTGTTTCTCAGAGGCTGGGCCTCTGAGTAAAGCAGAGCACTGCTGGGGTGGACGGTTCAGACATATTCATCCCCAGGAGTTTGTTTAGCTCTGATTGCCTCTGCAAACTTACAGTGTGGGCTCTCTGGTTCCGTGACTTGCTGTCAGCTGAACTCATCCAGTGTTCACCGTGAGGTGGATGTGGCTGAGTCAGGCTCTCTGCAGTTCAGTCCAGGACTGTAGGCATCCACTGGCACTTTCCCAGGACACAGGAGGCTTGCTCCCTTGAAACTTCCATGCTATGTCGCAACAAGACAGAGAGAAACCCTCATGTTTGGAGAGCCGGCATCTAGGGCGGAACAAGGTGAGGGGAGGTTAGGAGTGTTTAGGAAGCAAAAGACATTGCTGAGTTTGCTTCTTCTCCTGTGAAGGACCATTATCTGATTCAGTTTCCAGGATAATCATTCCTCTATGGATGAATTTGAACTGCTTTGGTGGAGGATACTGCTCTTACAAGTGTCTGCCTCAGTAAGGCAGTAGTTGGAAAGCATGAAATGGGTGCCTTTAATGACAGCAGGAAAGAGCAGTCTGTGCCCTTGAATGCTGCTCTGCCATCTCTTCCTTCCTGAGGAAAAAAATTCCTAGTTGAGCGTAGCAACATCTTTGAACTTAAATTTTTCGCATGTGGCCACTCACTATGTGCTTTTTGTTGTCCCAGTGCCTGACTTGAGACCATGGGGTCTGATTTGCAGAGCTGACAAGTGCTCACGGCAGCAGCAGCTGTAGTAATAAGGAGCTGTACTTTGAACACATTAAACTCCATGACATCCTTGGTGCTCAGAAACATCAGGCCCCAGGTATGTCAGATTGGGAGCAAAATTAATAGATGCTTTTGATCTTAAAGTGCCCAAGTTCCAGCTTCAATACAGGAGGCACTAATACTTGCTCAACTTACAGAGACATGCAGAAGAAGAAAAAAAGGAGTCTAATATTTTGCAAACACTTAAATATTGTGGAACTGAATGCTTCATTGGGAAGCTCATAAAAGAAAGAATGTGTCTTCAGAGGTCGGCTTGAGTATTGCTCAGTGCGAGAAACACTTGGGGTACGTGTTCAGCAATGCAAGGAATGCAAGCAGGGACCGTTAACCATTGTCTCTTCTCTGTGCTGAACAGAGCAAACTCTCCTAGAAAGATTGATACTTGTTTGTCTCACTGCAGACAGCATCGTAGTGTATTGCTAAGATGAGAGCATTTTAGTGTTCCTCAGGCAACCTTAATTCTACTTTTTCAGAATATCTGAATGTTTCATTGAAACATCAAGTGTTGTGTTAAGGCTCACTTTTGTGGGCCATTTTCTGGATGTTTTAAATTGAAAACTGAAAAATGGAAGTATTCTGTTGTATATCATCACATTCTTACGAGTCATCAGTGTAATATAATTACAAGTATTGTAGAGTAATTCTGTGTGTACATACCTCTATTACATATACAAAATATTAGATAAAATTGAGAATTTATATGAACATAGTGGGAGAAACATGGGGTTTTTTTCACACAGCTTTGAAAGATCGAATGCTTTATGTGGCACTCTTTGCCTTCTTTGAATCTTTTCTAAGGAAAATCCTTCCTCATTCAGAAGTAAATAAAGCTGGTCTATTTTGCGCTGTTGGCCCCTGTGTAATTGTGTAAACTGTTCTGTAGAGTACATATACCTAGGTAGAGGGTAATTGCAGGGTTATCCTGCAACCCATCCCTCACTTGCTTGTGTATCTGTTTCCATCATCTTTTACATGCCTTGTCAACTGCATGGCAAAAGTAAGCAAGAAGCCTCTGCAAAATGTACAGCTAATTTGTGCTTCCACAAATTATTTCAAGGACTTCAAGACAAACCTTTTCTTGTGTCTTTTCCTAAGCTTTTCTTATATAGTTTAGGTGAGACTTCTCAATGTTATATTTCTTTCAACTCCAATTGCTGGTAATATTGTATTGTGTGGAGCTCCTTCAACCACTTTGTGCCAAATTTTTGTATAATTTATGTCACTTTTTAACAAAATCATTGTACTTCAGAGAAAAAAAAGTACTGCTGCCAGAACTCGTGAATTTTGTATAAATCAGAAAGTAAATGAAAAAGAGTTACTTTGAACTTTAAGGAACAATTACTTCATCTTCAACTTTTTTTTGTCACCTGCTTCATATGGAGATGGTGGCTTAATTTTAAAGATAATCACTAACTTAAATGTTCTACTCATAAGTAAGAAAAGCATGGAGGTCTGGCTGTGGTGCTGCAGTATTACTGATGAATAAGATGACTTGAAATAAATTACGTATATTATATATATTTTTTTGTAGTGGCTATAGACACTTTGTGCGGTGCAGGAAGAGGGAAGTGAGGACAGGGGAGTACTTGAAACATCATTTCCATTGCATTTGTGTCATATGAGTACCAAAATCATGAAAGAAGTTTCTAGAAATGAGGAAACTAATTAAAAGAAATCAGAGAGAAACCTAAAAGAGATATTAACATGAGGTGATTGCTGTGAGATGAAAGATTTTTGTTCTTTTCCTTGTAATTATGCAGCGATGTTTGTTTCATGGTAAAACTTGAAGCTGAAATGAATATATAGGGTCAAATTCATCTAATCTGATTTACACGTCTAAAAGTTAAGTGTTCATCTCTACATTTCTTATGATAGAGTTAATAATGATTTGTGGTATTCTCTCCCTATTTACAGTGGAGCTGAAGGATCTGGTTTAGATCAGATACTTTGCAATGTGTAACGGTTAAGTAGCCAACAGTGTTCCCCTGCGTCTGCTTGGAAGCCTTTGCAAATCCCAAGAGAGTATATTAATATCCATCAAGTTGTAAATGACCAGGTAGGACTTCAAAACATGAGCTGAGTAGGGAGGAGAACTCTTTTGCCTTGAGTGAAACCCTTCAGTTCCTGCCCTAGAAGAGCTCTGGACATGGCAGTGCCATTCCACAGTGCCACTGAGTAGGTCTAGGGTTAGGCACAGTTCAAGTCCTTTACCTGGTGATGCATTTCAAAGGGTTGTTGCTTCACAGAAGTTAAGCTGCGCACTACAAGCTAAAGAAACTAATTTGTAAGTTTGAGTTTTGCTTCATCTGAGTGTTCCTGGGAACATGAAGATGAGAGAGGAAAAAGGACATTTTAGGCCCAGGAGGAAGAGCAGGTCATGGCTCACTATGTCTTTTCCTGAGGCACGGAATTGAGTCTCCTGAGGTGTCTGTCTGTGCTAAAGCTATATACTTTCTCTTTTATGCATACCTGTGTACAAAATGCACCAGAAGACTAATTAAGCATCCATAGCTGTGTTATAGGTGCAGATAAAGGTATTTGCAGGTGTCCAGGTTTGATAAATGCCAGCTGGAAACACTGGACTCAGGAGCAATATAGAGAGAAATGCAAGAGGGTCCTTTGTGACATTGTCTTCAAATCCCATTTGCTAGTGTCTGTAATTACATGTTTAAATCAGATCTATGTCTTTAACAGCATGAGACCTATTGACAGAAAATATTTTGTCCAGGAATATGCAATGGTCAAATTTTTTCAGTTGGGGGATCAATGAGTAGGCGTGGGTTTGGAAGCCACTCTTTGAAGAGCCCTTTGTGAGCAAAAGTAAGAAATGTCCTTCAAGCTATTATAGCACAGAGCTGAGGGAGTAGTTCTCTAGTAAGAAGAAAGGAAAACTGGGAGTAGTGCTTCTGAACAAAATTTTTCTGTCCTGTGCTATGTGACAATGCATTTAAATACACCCAGACCTTTTATGTTGTGCTTTTAAAAAAATAAATAAATTATGTGTACCCAGAACCTTGTCAGAGCTGTTAGAAAACACATGTAGTGGAATTCACTGGAGTTCGTTGAAGTTGGACTATAAATGCTGCACTTCAGTATGAAATCGTCTTTCAGCTTTACCATCAGAATACTGAAGAACTATTGACAGAAAGATTTTGAAATTCAGTGTATTACATTTATTATGTGTCTTACCTAAATCATTCTAGGAAAGGAAGGACTATTACCCCAACTCCAGTTATAAGGCAAGTGATGCCTAAGTGATCGTAAGTCTTTTCATGACTTGCTTCCCAAGAATGAGTTTGTGGCAGAGGAGCTAGATTGCAAACCTTATCTGTCTGTTATTTTTATATATTGTAAAGCCAAGGAACCCCAGTCATAAGCTCAAAGCTTCTTTATGGTACTTGCTGTAGAAAAACAAAATGTGGTATCAGTCCCTGCCTGTGGAAGTTGAATTTATTGTGCAGTGTCAAGCTTTCGGAGTAATCATGAGAGTGTGCTGCTGTCAGCGGAACATATTTTTTAACCTTTTTATATACATACAGTTGTTCTGGCTGTTCTGATTCTTGAACAGGAACATCAAACATGCTGAACAGTGTCCTGTGCTATGATAGAAAAACTGCTATCTCTGTATCTTTTGAGGATGTCTCAATCTCTTGAAGATTGTCCCACATTGTGATGATCTTTGTGTGCTTGTTCCTTGCTCTGTCTGTTGTCCTGTAAGAAAAGGCCATTTTGTAAGATGCTAAGCAGTCTGTTTTGGTGAAATTTGACCAAGAAAGTTGCATCTGGGGGCAATGAATATATGTGAAGGGAATTTGTCCAGCTGTACTTACACCCTGCAAAAATGAGATTCATAATTGAATTTCTGAACTGTATTGCAGGCTTGGTCTTTCTCTCAAATGGGAGCCCATCATGTATTTCTTTATAGCGTTTATTTTTTCAAATCTACATGGCCCCAGTGTCTAGGGAGATTTAATGGTATTAGAAGATATTAAAAGGCCCAAACCCTCAAAATCCAACTTTTCCTGAATGAATGAAACACAAAGAAAGGAACTGGAGTTTGCTTTTACATACAAAGAACAAAAAGAGCAATACTGTAGCCTGCAGGCAGAGCCAGGGGAAAAAGACCGAAGGAGTAAATTAATTTTTTGCTCTGTGACATAAATTAGGACAGCAGATTGCACTGTCATCCACGGAAGACGTTCAGCTTTGAGACAGGCGTAAGAAAAAAGCCTCAAAAACTAAGCAAGCCATTTGTTCAGCTATGCAGGCTGAAATACAGAGAAAAAGAAAACCATATAGCATAAAAGTATTTATAGTTACTGACTAATGTCTTGTATTGCTCTTGGGAGTTAAGTGGATACTTTGTCTTACATAATTTGAAAGGTAGAATGCTATTGCAGTGTATGGTTATGAACTCTGAAAAAATATCCTAGGGTTTAAGTAAGATTCTATTTAATGGTGGATTTGTCATTGATTTTGTTGGGAATGCTTAGGATGCCTTGGAGAAATGGGAGAGATGAACTCAGGCAAAAGTAGAAAGATGGAAAGGAGCAAGGCAGGAGGACTGAGGAATTCGTAACTTCAGAAGCAGAAAGATAAAAAAATTTGAAATTAAAAGTATCAGTTTGAGGTGGGAAAAATAGGGAAAGCTCCTCCTTGTTGTTGCTTTGGTTCACTCTTTCCTCTTCTTGCTAATCTAGTTTTCCTGTCCTCTTCTGCTCTGGTCATCCATTTTTCCCTATTGGAAATTTTTTCTTCCCAGCTACTTGACCTATTGAAATATTGGCAAAATGGTAGAATGAATGTTAATTACATATTAGAAGAAAGTAGAGTCTGGTGGATGGCTTCCCTGGGTAGATTTTTTAAACAGGCTGTTCTTTTAGTATATACATAGCTCTTTTGGTTATAGAACAAAAATAAACATACTTATTAAAACTTATTCAAAGCCTTTAAAGTTCTTTTGCTTAGTTTTCAAATGGAGAGAACAGAGCAGATCAGTCTGACCCAGGAGACATAGCTGTGGTCTCAAAGTGACTATTATTGTTAGAAAATTA
Source organism: Cnemophilus loriae (assembly GCA_013397755.1). NCBI lineage: Eukaryota > Metazoa > Chordata > Aves > Passeriformes > Corvidae > Cnemophilus > Cnemophilus loriae. The sequence goes on along the minus strand of VZTF01004108.1, from coordinate 2,023,319 downwards.
TTCCACACATGAGATTTAGAAAGATAAGTTCTCTTTCCTTAGAATAGGCATAATTGAGTGTTTACTTCTTTTCTTGAGTTCTTGAGGAGTGGCTTTCTTAGCATGCATAGTCTGAATGCTAAGTCCTCATTTTAGGATGTAATTTAAACTGAATTGCACACAGGAGCCTGAATGCATCAATTTAACTGAGTTACGAGAGAACAGTGTGATGGTTTGGATTTTTGCTTTCATTGGAGAGGAGTGCAGAGAAAACTTCAGTAAGCTTTTTGGCCTCAGTTGCTTAACATCCCAGCCACATGACCTTGCACTTTCAGAAGCTTTTCTCTATTAGACTGATGCCTTAGTATTACTTTTTTCCATGTAAAACTTCTGACTCCCAATATATGGGAGTTTTATCTGAAATAATTAATGGAAATAATAAGGAAATAATTTAAAATGGCTTATTTTTCACGTGAGTAAACGTTTGCCTCATTGCTTTGGCAATCATGTAGAATATGCATTCCTAGTCTCTAGAAATAAGTAAATATTTATTTTGCAGAACCTTTTTTTTCAAAGCCTGATTCATAAGCTGTCCATTAATCACATAGAACTCAAATGTGGGCCTAGGCATTTGTTTCCAGAATTTATGATATTTTGTGTCAAGTCACATGTTCATTATGTCTATAACTTACTTTCTATACAGTTCAAAGCTGATTTGTTTTGTAAAACATGATGTGTAATCCATGTGTCCTTGAGAATCTGTTCACCTCTTTTCCTACCATTTTAGTTCCAGAATTGGCTCCATTAACAGTCATAGTTTGGACTGAAAGAAGGAGATCAAATTCAGGTCGTTGCTTCTGGAACTCATCCCAGATTTCAGCTACTCATACTTTGGGTGTATTAATTTTTGTGCATTTTGTGAAGAACACCTTGTATGCAGGCTGTTGCGTATTCGTGATTTTGCCTCAATCCAAGATCAAAATTTAATTTCTTTCACTTCTCAGTAACTGCTGAGTATAACGGTTTGAAGACCCAATTTAGGCTCTATTGAAAGAAAGATTTCTTTATTGGCAGTTCTATAGAAGTAGCAAAAATTCTTAAATAAAAGCCAGTATCAATATAAAAATAAGTATGACTGGAATGTAAACCAAAAAACTTTGTCAGCCTGTTACTAATACTATGTTGCAAAATATGTCTTAAAATTGTTGTACAGAGCAGAACGTCTTGCCTCACACTCCTAGAGAGGGTGAGTGTTTCTGTCTGTGAGTGTTTCTGAGGATTCAGGGCGATATAATACGTGATTTCTGGCAGGTCATTATTTATGCCTTAGTGAATAATTAGGAAGATTCCCATCCTGACTGAGCAGATTTAACTTTCATTTAGCATTGCTTTTTGGAGAATGACTTGATTGGTCTACGTTACATGTAAACTAATTCACCTGGGCTAGAAGCTGAAGTCCAGGACAAATAGGTATGACTTATCAAGGAAGATAAGGACTCTTGAGCTTCTCTGTAAGACAGAGCTGCAATGATGCAACCTTCTGACATCAGATTTGGGCTGTCCTAGCCCCCAGTGTGGGAAGCCACTCAAACTGTTTTATCCTTTCCTCCTCCATCGTTGGCCATCTGACAAGCAAAGCTTCCAGCAATTTTCTTCTGGTGGGGAGTCAAATTTTTCATGTGAGGCAGCAGGAGCCTGGCAGTATACAAACCTTTGATGGCCAGTTGGGGAAAGCTCCTGTGTCAGGAAAGCTTTATCTGTTGGGCTATGTTATTTCAAGCAGTGATGCTATGATTGCCTCACCAGGCCCCTGGAATCTGCTGCTTTGGCCAGGTCTCCGCATCAGAACCTCAACCTGCTTTTTGCCACATTTAAAGCTGTTCTGTGTTCACTCTTTCTGTCTTGTTGACTCGCATTCACTTGACTTCTTTGCATAATACGTGCCAGAATTTGGTGCATTTAAACATGTGTTTGTGTTGGGAAAGCTATGGGTTGCTCTCTCCCTCAACAGGATGATTACTGGCACAATTAATTTCTAAGTCACCTGATCATTTCCAGTCAGAAGAATGTTTAGAAGCATCCATTAGTCTTGTTGAGTCCCCCAAGGTAGTTGTTCAAATGCTGTAAGTCAATGCTGCATTGACTTGGAGCTTCACAAATAGAAAGTTGGAGAAGAGGTCAGAGACAAACTAACTGAAGATTCAGAGTGCGGAGATTTGCTAGTGCTGATTTGAGGAGGAATTTTAATAATCTGAATTTTCCTTTTTCTTTCAATTATTTTGTCTGAGTAGAGGTAATTCTTCACTGATACAGCTTTCACTGTGGACATTTGAGAAGTTTGTGCTTTGAAGGCTGATAATTGTACAAAGATCATTCAAAAGACAAGTTTGTTGAATAGGTGTTTAATCACAGCTCAAATGCTCTGAGCTGCTAGGCAGATAGCAGAATTTCTTTGTCTGCTACGAAAATAAAAAACCTGTGATGTGTCCCAGTCCTTCTAAAAAAACCTACAACAAACCAAGCAAGAAAACCAGAACAGAAAAGAAGTTGCTGATACAAAATCAAGACATTCATTGCAGAATTAAGGTACATAGCAAGTCAAATAGGTATAAAGTGTGAGGAAAAAAAGTGTTACAGTGAAAACCATTCTTGTATCAAAATATTAAAAAAGCCAAAGTCTTAAATGTAAAACTCTGCTAATTGGAATATACACCTGTTCTTATCTTCTGTCATATCTTTTTTTTTCCTGTCTGATCTACGAGTAATCATCACTAATACGGGGAAGGAGGATCATCACCCCCATGATGTATACTTTATTGAGCATCTGTGAATTAATTAATGCTAATGCCTAACCTGGCATCTTTAGGTTTCAGGTTTAATGCCTCTGTTGACCCAGACAACAATTAAGCAGTGACCATTCAGAACCCTCGTGGATATTGCTCCTGGTGCTTTACTTTACCTGGTACTTTACCTGGTACTTTACTTGGAGGAGGGGGTTGGTCTGCAGAAATGCCCATATGTATGTGAAAATCTGGCACTTCTGCAATGAATAGGAGTTCTGTCACTGAGGCAGGAGTTGCTGATCTAGGAGAGGCAAGCTGGAAGTTTGAAGAAGCAACACAATTGCAATGAATTATCTTCCCTTCTTCACAGCCATACAAATGTAATTACTTTAATATACTGGTGTATGGAGAGAAATAGTACTTCCAGCATGGAAGAGAAACAGTTTATGGTTTACGCTTAAAGTCAAAGCTCAAAATCTCACCCAAACACACTTTGTAGTCACTCTGCTTTCTCTAAAAATCAACAGTAGCAAGTTGTGCAGTTCTTCATGTAATGTAGTGTGGATTGCAGGTTTCCAGAGTCAGAAAGTCAGTGCAGTTTTCAGAGTCAGTTCATAGTCTGTTGGTTGATCTAAATGCTGTTTTGAGCAGCTCTGCCGTGAGATACCTTTTGAGTTCACACCTGGTCCTCTGTTTCCTGGGACCTCCACAGTTCAGTTGATAAACTGTCTGTTTTCAAATGTTAAAAAGTACACAATTTTTCCTTTGAGCACGTGAGAAGGGACAGGCAGAATATCCTGACTCCTCTATAAATTACTCTTAGGAGCTGACCTAACTCCTGTGGTGGTGCAATACTGCTGACACAGCAGGTGAGACACAGAGAGGTTCTGCTGAGGACCTATTATTCCAGAAAAATAGGCAGGTTCAAAGGAATTAATGGAATTGAAGTGATGAGTGTGTCTCTTTTCTCAAGTTTGGTATGCCTCCCTCTATTTGAACAGAACTTGGGCCTGTTTAGTCTCAGCATTGAACACAATGGGATAACTCAGGATGTCTGTCATCAGTGCCCAAATAATGGGAGTTGTTTCCTTTCTGATAGCAGAGACAAGGGTCAGAAAGAAGACTTGTGCTTTCAGCCTCCTGCATGAAGGTGGGGAAGCTGCTGAGTTCAAAGTTTCCAAAAAATCAGTTTAAATTAATACTGTCAGGGCTGCTGTGGCCCTGGTGCATAGCTGTGAAATGTGCAGTGATGTTGTGTGACTCAGGAGCACACTGCAAGTGCTGGTGGTGTGGAGTCAAGTCTGTCACACATGCACGCATCCTTTCAGCATGTGTGTTTGTTTAGGCACTTGTTTAAGTTTTTAAAAGCTCTGAGCCTTTGCCAGGGCTTCTGAGCTCCCAGCTTATTTCAAAACCAGTAGGATGATGGCTAAACATAGACTTAGTTTCTTGTGTTGAAAAAATGTCTGTTTAATGAATCAGTGCTCCTGCCCTGTAAATGAAGGAAGGTATGAATATTTACTTTCCTGACAGAAACGTTGCATCATTAATATCTGTACAGCTTTTCTTTGTTAAATATTCTTGCCTTTTTATATTTAATGCTGCATAAAAGAGACTTGTTTATGTGAGAGCAGTGGCTTTTCCCAGGAAGAGCAGCTCAGGAGTTCCCTGGTTGGAGGTGTGATGCTAATGCAGTGGTGCCTCACATCCCATGGTGCTATTTCTTCCAGAAGCCTCAAAAGAGGCAATTATGGTCTTTTGAAATGTTGTTAATGATGTTAATGCTCTATAGGCTTGACTTGGTCTGTCAGACCACGGAAAATACTCTGAACAGGGAATTCATGTTTATGTGTCTTATAAAACACAGCAGAGTCAAGTGAGGAAATGCTCAGCTCTAAGCATAGTAGTGATATATAGCATTATGCAACATTTCTCAAGCCTGTCTGAAACTTCGGACACAAATTGTCAAGGCTGTGGCTTTGTTTTATTGCCACTTTTGGTTCCTGGAGTCAGTGATGTGCTCAGTCTTGCTGCAGTTTTTGATTTAAGTGGGATCTGTCCTGTAGCCCTTAGATTTAGCAGTTACTTGTAAGATTTTCTGGTTTGCCATTTCACCTTTTTCTTTTTTTTCTCTTAATAAATAGGTAAACATTTTATCAGTAATTTTCCAAGTTGTGAACTTAAGCTTTTGAATTTTTATCTTGTTTGTTTGTGTATTGCAGCTGGTGCTCAGGATAAAATTGGCTGGGCATTTGGCTTGGGTTTGGAGAGGCTGGCCATGATCCTGTACGATATCCCTGACATCCGACTGTTCTGGAGTGAAGATGAACGCTTCTTGAAACAATTTATTGGGCCTCACATTTGGCAAAAAATAAAGTTCCAGGTAAAATAACATATATATGATAGTAATTTACTGTGAAATGTCTGTATCCCTGGTGAATATAACGTAATTAAAATTCTGTGTCATTAAAAGATTAAGTATTAAAGCAACAGCTTTACAGCTATCATGATTCTCTGATGTACTGCAATAAAATCCAGCTTTTGATAATAACATTTTTTTCAACCAGATAATGTTGTGAGTTCCTGCTGATACCCAGTCAACATCGCTGTTCTGAGTAATGCTTAGGCACATATTTAACTTTTAAATATTTCCAGAATAGGAATTGATTTAGGCCTGTGGTTTGGTTATGTTATGGTTTGGTTATGTCCTTGAGTTGTGTCCATAATTCTGTTTCATTATAAATATGTGTTTGATGCAAAGCATTCAAAGATCATAACACATTCTCAATTTTTCCCATTGTTTTCTTTCTACAATCATTGAAGTCAATGTGAGTTGCAATGTTAACCTTTGGCAAAATGCTTTGTGGATGTGCCTTGCCATCTTCAATGTCAGCTCTTTTCTCCTGGCTATTGCAGGGGGGAGTGCAGGCTCAGCTCCTATTTGTTTTGTAACTCCTCTGCTGAGGTGATTTTTGTAGTTAGCAACCTCGTCTTGCTTTTCGTGCTTGCAAAGCAATCAGGCATAACTGGATTGAGTGGTAATGCTACTTCCATAATACTCTTCAGCATGAGCACAGGGAGGTTCAAGTCAGGTGGTGTCAGCTGGTCTTTGGGGGAGTTGAGCTGACATAGATGCTTGATGAAGTCTGAAGTGGTAAAGCAGTAAAATACTTTTTGCAGCTGCTTTTTACAATTTTGTTTGGTTTCTTTGTGTACAGATTGATTATGTTTTTTTAAGAATTGTAATTATAAAAGGGGAAATCAACAGTGATAGATGATAGTTGAGTAGTCTCCATGGCAAATGAGTAGCAGCATCCATCCATTTGTTTTTAATTCATGGCAATTCTCACAAAATAGTGTTTGAGATAAGTTTGGGGGATAGTTTGGGGTTTTTTGGTTTGGGTAGGGGTTTGGGGATTTTTGTTGGTTGGTTGGGTCTGTTTGTTTGTTTATTTGGTGATAACTGGCATTAGTGCATTCAGCTTGTAGTTAGTTATCTCACAGAAAGACAGGTTTTTGCCACTGTTCCTGAAGGTGTGTCTGCTTGTAGGTTTCCTCAATCTCCTACGGAATGTTTGTTGTTCTTTTCAATAGGAAATGCTCAAGTCTCCTTTTCATCCCCTATCTTTCTGATTGGTTTTGGTTTGCAATCTGATGGAACTAAGCTGAGATTTCTTGGTTGCTTTAATATTGTGGATCCACGGTTCAGACTGATATTAGCAGTAGACTGGGATTTTGGGGAAAGGCTCGGATTGTTGGAATGCTATGGACTGATGTTGAAGGTGAGTGAAAGAGAGGGCTGAGTGTCTGGCTTCTCTAAGTTGCATATAGTTTTCCTGTTCAGTTTTAGTTAAGTCAGGTGTAGTGAAGCAATCTAAAGATGTCATAGGCACAGGTTACTGTGGATAAGCTCAGAGGAAAGTACATGGTTTCTAGGCAGCTAAAAGCGATTGTTTTTTTAAAGTGGTGGTTTTTGGTAGCCTTAGTTTTGGTTCTTTCTCTCTTCTAAAGAAAGAGTATGGCCAGTGTCTTAGAAACAGATTTTTTCTCTGATATCAAGAACTGTTTAGGGACTTTTTAATTATTATTTCCTTTTTATTTTATTTTTATTCTATTTTTTCCTTTTTTCATTTTTCTGCCTTTCCCTTTTAACACATACGTAGACCTACCTGACTTCATCTTCACTTTTCGTAATTCCCCCCAATTCTTAGTTTGCATTTTTCAATCCTATATCTTAATATAGGACACTAGAGGCAAGCTTGAGTTTTTGTTTGAAAGGGAGTCTGTATCCAGCTTTCATCTGGTATCTTACATTGAGCTTTTTCGAGCTCTGTGCTGTACATACTTCTAGCACCTACTGGCATTGCTTTTTAAAGGGTTAATGACCCTTCAAATGAAAATACTGTGAAATACTCTTTGGTGCTACCATAAGATTTCCATTTTTTTCTTCTGTTCTATGTTATTTTTCAGGTATGCTGTGAAACCAAGTTAGCAGACCTTCTGTTCCTGTCTGCTTTCTAAAGAGTCATGATTAATGAATCACATGGTTTATTCATATGATATTTGAAATAAAACTTTTAGCCTGTCTTCCAGTGTTGATATTGTAAGAAATCTCAGTGGATATTTAAAAAGTGTCAGGTTTTCTGCATACAAGGCTATCCAGTACTTTTCAGCCTGACTGAAGAGAACAAAGACAGACCAAGTGTTTTGAGAGCCTTTCATGACAGAAATTGAATCCTGCAGCTCAGAAAGTCTGGGTAAATGTCCATCCTTTATGTGCTTAACTGAGAGAGACCTCTCAACCTCCCCCAAATCCTTTCTTGTAATTTGAATATGATCCACCAACATAAATATTTTTCTTTCTGTTCATTAAAATGTTCTTCAAATACATGAAGTCCACACTGCATAGCGGTAACCTTTAGCTGGGCTAAATATACTCTTGCTCAAAAACTGAATTTAATTGGAGCGTTTTCTTGGGACTTAGAGTATATGTCTTGTGCCTTTTAACAGCCTGAATGTGTCAGACTTTTCCCTGTGTCATCAGTTGCTCAGTACATGTGCGCAGGCTTCACTAGGTCAAAAAGCTGCTGGGAAAAGCTGACAGGGCTTGTACCACTGTGGCCACTCAGCACAGCGGTGTTAGAGTGCTTCTCCCCACAGATCAGATTATTGCCTGGATTTGGATTAGCAAATCACTCCAGCTATAATTTGACACAAGTCACAGCAGCGTGGGGATCAGGGTCTGGTAACTTGCTTTCAATTGTTTATGTAGGGCTTTTGCTCAGGCTGTGAAATGAAAGGATGAGGATGGACAGGGCAGGAAGGACCAAGGTACGATGGTAATAAAACAAATGGCTTGGTTCCAATCTAGTCCGCTGTGTTACATCTCTGTTTGTCAAGGCCCTGAGCACAGTGCCCTGCAATCGTTTTCTGGTTTATGCTGAGCCAGTATTCTTACCAAAAGAAAAAGTGCCCATGGGCTGACAACTCTCAAGGAAAGATACAAAACATGAAATGACATTTAGAGAAGGAAGGCACTCACAGTTCAGATGTAGTGATCATGAAGTGTAGATCTTAATCAGATGCTGATTAAGAAGAAAGATCTCTGGCAGCAGGACACATCCTGGAGCCTCCATCATTTTACTGTCATGGTGAGCAAGTGGCACATCATGTTGAGTGACTCCTGGTGTGTTCTCCCTTCACAAAGTCACTTTCATTTGATGCTGCCAGTGTCGCTGGCTGCTGTTCTTTTAAATAGTTATTTATTTTGATTGCTGATGAGCCTTCTGGCCTGCATGGAGGTCAAGCAGAAGCATGTTTATTTCTGTTCTGACACTGGTACAGAGGGAACCTGGATCAGATTTCTACCAAAACTACAGACTGTCTGTGAGATTATGGGCATTGCTGTCTTCTTCATTTCCTCATTTCTGCATTATCTGTAATATTCTGCAATATCTGCAGTAAGCCTAGCACCACTTATTTTTTACCACCCCTTTCCATCATCTCCAGAGGCTGTTCCTTCCTAGTGTCTGCTTGCACACGCAGTCCCTCAAAATTCAATTCCTTCATAACAACCCGGTAGCTTCAATACTCAAAATAATAGACTTTCTAACCAGGATTATTTTAATGGTGCAAGAATAGACAAAGCTCCTGGAGCAGCTCTGCTGGGAGACCTGAGGGGATAGTAGCCTTTGGCAGTGGGGTGAGAAGACTTGACAAACAACTTGAATTGACGCTCTTCACCTCCTGCACAGCTGTAGCCAGAATGGTGTATGTGGCCCTAATCCAGAACACTCTGCTTTGAAAAGTGAACAGTCGAGGACAGCAGAGATGAGGAAAAGTACATAATCAAAAAGATGTAGTTGTGTGAAAAGAAGCTATTCATTATAGTGGAAAGGAAATCAAAGCAGGCTCCTCTTCCTCCTGTGCAAGATAGCAAAGGCTGGGCCTGCTTGCTCCCATTTGCCTTTGCTTTTGCTGTAGGAATTAAGCTCCTGTTCTAATGGCAAAGGATTTACGCAGTAGCCTGGTTTGCACTGTGCTATGTATGTGAGCCCTCTTGTTCACACCGTCAGACAGTCCAGCTTTTCTACCTTACTGTGCACTTTTCAGTTTTCAGGGACAGTCATCATCCCTGGGCATCTTTCCTGTGCACACGCCTGATTGTTGCTGGGAGACACAGAGCTTGTCCTGAAGCTTTAGAAGATACTGGAAATAAAATGCTCTGTCGAGTGCAAGGGGAAACTTCTGCAAATTAAACCATCCTAGTCTATATCCTTTATTCCATGCTTGAGAAGGAGAGCATCTAGAGTATGTGCCATCCATTTCAACGAAGTTTGATCTTATTGCATTCACTGCACCAGGTGGGTCTGTCTGATCCATCATTAGTATGCTACTCCATATAATTTATATTTCTCTCCTTAGTCTGTGATTAGCGTTATTTTCAAATAAAAATTAAATACATTCACTGGTTGCTGGATTTTCAAATATTTTTAATCAAGATTAGGTAACTCTATGCTAAAATGGTTATTCATTTATTATGTTTATTTTCCAATAGTGCATCTATTAAAGCCAAATATGCAACCATTAGTATGTAAATTTAACTTGGATGTTTGAACAAAAAAGGTATAGCTTGAACTTTGACTTATTGTCTAATTAGTTTTAATGTAATTGAAGATATATAATGTGTGTGTCTGCGTGTGGTGGTACAATAGAGAATAGATTGATGATGTCATAGCATATAGACATTTTACCGGCATGACTTTGGGAAGGTTGAATTTCCAAAAATTACTTAGGTAGATCATCTTAAATGAACGTCAATAAAACCTTACAGTGCTGTATATCATCTCAGGTCTGTATACTCTGCAGAACACCATGAAACTCCTTTTTGAGTGTTGGATGCACATGGAAAGCAAGCAAAAATACCTTCTTCATTGCAGAGATGCTGCACTAGGCTGCACGATTGGGTTAGAAATCACTTGATCATCAAATCTTCTCATCAGGATGTTATATCTTGTGTCATTTGTAGGTACAGCTGGTATTGAAGCTCTGGGAACCTGAGCCCTCTGGCCCCAGCCAGGCAAAGTACTGAAGCACACGCTGAGCTTTAAACTTCTGAGCAGTCCCGTTTAAATCAATAGGATAGTTCCTATGCTCAGTCAAACATAACCCAAATGCCTAAATAGCTTCAGGTCAGAGATCTCCACATTTCCTGGGATCCAGCTGAGAGTGATCAGCATCTTGCCAGGCTGAAGCAGTGGAAACTTTCAAAATGACTGTTAGAATCAAGAAGAGTTTAATCTGACAAACCACAAACTTAATTTGCAAAATCTTTGTTCTAAGCCAATTTTACTGATCAACACTTCGGTAAAAAAAATCAACAAGCAAACATCTGGAGAGTAAACAGCACTTGAATTCCCATTCTCAACTAAAGAAAATTGGCTGGAAACATAGTAAGGAAAGAAGAAAGTAGGGGCTCAGAATGAGGAAACAGCATGGACAGTCACATGGGACTGAATACAAAAAAACCCAAACCGCCGATACACTGATATAAGACAAAGTGAAAGGAACATAGAAGAGAGAAGTGCTGTACTTCGGGCTTTGGGAGCAATATGAAAAAGTCTGGTTTTTCAGTTTAAGCAGGTTGGGGGGAATGGGATGAAAAGGGAAGAAGGACACAGGAAAGGAGAGTAGGTTTAAGGCAGGGAACTGTTGAGACTGATGGAGAAGTCTTTTTCTAGATAATCAGAAAGTTTTCCTGGGTTTTGTGCTGTACACATCTACTCTTGATCTCCTTTTGAAAGATCAACAAGTGTGAGGGACTACAAAAATTACGACCACAACACATCAAAACAAGTCTTTAAAGTATTATCATAAGTTTTGAGATGAGTGTGGGGGACTTCAAGTTTTGCTTCTGGATTTGTGAAATGTTTAGTGTGTCAGAACCCAGGCCCATGACTAAAGCTGCACTGATATGATATTCACAGAATCACAGAATATCCTGACCTAGAAGGGACCCACAGTGATCATCAAAGTCCAGCTCCTGGCCTTCACAGGGCCACCCAAGAATCACACCATGTGCCTGAGAGTATATTACTGAAACTCTTGGTAAAAGTAAGCACTGACAAGGGATGTAGTTCCCAACAATCTAGCTGCTGCCCTCTGAGCTAATACCAATGATGTGGATTTTCTTAAAAACTCCGTTTCCATCCCTTCACCCACTCACTGCAATCTAGTCTCACTGATAGCCTCCCATTGAACCTGAAAAAATCAGCAGTAGTTTAATTCCTTTCTGCTTGTACTTTTCTAAGTAAATAAAATGAATAAATAAAAAATGTCAATAGCCCTTTCTGCCTAGATTAGCTAGTGATATTTATCTTGTGTACTATCTCCATCTGCTGAAGTTGTCTGCTGAAGTACCAAAGGGCAAAGTAAATCCATTTCATCCATTTAGCAGCCACCTTGATAATAGTTGGATGTACAGAGAAGCCTATGACATTCATTAGCAAAAACACCGCTCTCTTCCTCTCTTTCAACTATGTTCCTTGAAAATACTTTAATTATTTCTATGTTGTTTTCACAGTCTTACAATAGTTGAAAACTCTCATGTTCACCTCTGTTAACTTGTCTCATCCCAACAGCACATTTAGTTTAGATTTAGCTGGTGGTGACTCAAAGCAAAATAGCTGATTTAAGCTGGTTTTTTTTTTGAATGTTAAGGAGTTTTCTGCTTTGTACACAACTGTCACAGCTGGAATTTGTTTAGAGTGGGTGAAATATGTGTGTATATGTATATATATGTTCAGAGAGCAAAAATATTTCATCCTTACTTTCAGTTGTCTATGCTAACACACACTTTAATCAGCAGTAAAATTTTTATGTCATGGCAGGTAATTCTAAAACCTGGATGTAATTTTGTGTTTCCTATAGATTTTCAGTTATGTGAGAGTCCAGGGCTTTACTAACAAACCTAGGAAGTGCCATGGGGGATTTTGGAAGCAAACGATGTGAGATACCAGTGTATGCACCTGGCAGATGTCCTCTCTTTTGACTGCAGGTCCAGAGACAGCAGTTGAGACTATTCTTCATTTGAAGGATTTTGGTGGGTTTGGACTGTTCTTTACCACTCTTTCCCAGAGCCTTGTTTCTCACAGTGTTAGGATGAGAGGCATCCTTTTTTTGTTCTTTCCCATGTGCCCATGTTCTCCTGTGCTGTTCTGCTTCGCTGTTCCAGATGTACCGCAGAAGCTACTTTTGTGAGATGAATCAGGGAGCTTTTCCCTCTGCAGTTCCTTAAAGCTGTATCAGTTCCCTGATCCACTTCTCAATATTGCTTCATGCCATCAGCACAACTGATGAGAAAGCACTTTCATTTTTGGAGGCAGTATAGAAGGTGAGAGGTGAATATACCCAGCAGGTCTGTCCTCAGTACTAGTGAAAGACAAGCCAGCAGCTGAGAACAGACCACCAGGGACTTCCTTCCAATTTGTTTTTAAACAAAAAAGAAGCTACTGTAGCCTTGACTGCATTTTGTCTGCATCACTTCTACATGATGCAGATAAAAAATGCAGTTATGAATGCTGCTGCACTGTACAGTTGTTGTCAGTAGAACCATTTTACTGTTGAGGTCTTTTTTTTCCCAGGCAGAAAACTTTTCCTAGTCAAAGTACACCTGATACTATCTAAATGATTACTTAGCAAAAACTGCACTAAGCTTCAAAAAGCATATGTTACAGTGGTTTGCTCTGATCTCTAAACCTCATATATTTGCAATTTGACTGGTTGAGGCTCTTCGAAACAAGTAGCTCACAAATGAGTAATTCTGCTGCAGAATATATCAACCGATCTTTATTGCATCCCAAATGATGAAGTATAATGGTTATACAAAGTGCTTAAACAAGCCATGGAGCAATTTCCAGCAGTGATATATATGCTGAAACCCACATTAAATTAATATTAGGTGAAGGAGTAAACCTGGAAGTCTAAAATAACAATAGATTTCGCATAGGTTGTGTGAAGCTGTAAGAACCAGCTGCTAGCAGTTTTGACAGGAATCCACATATGTTCGGAGCTTTCAGTTTGTTGTCTACAAAAGTGTGTAGCTAGTAAGGAGGGTAACCCTTACACACGTCCAGTTTTTCCAATATTGGTTTAATTGCACTGTGGATAATATAATTCTGGTTAGGAAGGTGGCACAGGAAATATCTTGACTTTAGTCTTTGGCCCTGACCTGAGAAGTGAGTTAAATTTCCCTACTCAATAGTTCTTTTTTCCATGCTGTTTACAATTTTATACGTCTCGTACCTCCTGCCTTGGCATGTCTTCTCCAAACTACCTTAGGGTGGAAAGTTCTTCAGGACAGAAGAACACAGCATTTTGTGCTCTGTCTACCTAGTGGAACCCTGATTTCTGGCTGGCAGTCCTAGGTAATTACGACAATCTGAATATATGCATGCCTGGATCAGGGTTAAATACATCTTTGTGAGTATACATTATGCATTTGATATAAGAATAAACTTCTGTTTAAAATGTGCCCAAGCAGACACTGTGTGAGTATGTCTTCAGAGATGCACGTATGTATTAGTGTGCACGCACAACCACAGAAATATAAAAGGAGAAAGAAAAAAGAGAGATCTTGAAGTTAAACTCTTATTGTTTTTTCCAGTGTTAGCTAAAAAGATGGAGGTTGTCATACATGAGTTTATTTGACAGCTCTTTTAACATTGGTGCCAATGTTTTACATGTAAAAGATACACCTTGCAAAGAGCTTTTGACAAAGTGATCTTTAAAATCATGCCTAAACCTCTACAGTCATCATCTGTAGCATGATTAGACATTGCAGCTGAGCTGTGGTGTCCCTAGGAAATGAGGTCTGGGAAGAACAATCTCTGTGTGTGTGTATGCATGAACAGAAGCACCTTTTAAAGTACATGGTGTTAATAAAAACCTCCTGATTTTCAGCTACTACTTCTCTGATCAGAATATGAATTAGGCTACAGAGAATAGCCAAACAACAGAAGGCACAGTTGGGAAGAACTGTATTATTCTTATCATACTTACCCTCAATTTCCTTCATCTTCCTAATGTGAGAGACACATGAACCACTGCAGTGACAGCCTAAAATATGATGAGTAAGTAATGCTTTGGGGTGCATGTGCTGCAGAGGATTTGGCTTTGCAGTTTTAGAAAAATTAATAATGGGAGGAAGTCCCCTCTTTTGAGGATTGCTTACATCCTCCTGCCTGTGCACAAGTGTTAAATCCAATTTGCATAATTATTCCCACGAGTAACCTGTTCTCCTAAATCAGCAAGAATGAACCCATTTTCTGATTCTTGTAAAATAAGGAAAGGCATTGAAGAAATACCTGTTCTGCACCAAGATTTTGCTTGTAGAGATTTAAATGTTCTTTACATTTTGTCATTGCATGCTGAAATGCTTAGTGTAGTTTTTGTGCCTTTTTGTACTTGTTCTCAGCTTAGGGCTTCTCTGTAGTTTTCTCTTTCTAAATGTTGTTATTCTTTAAAAAGAGTATAGCTTTAGGAGCGCTCAGGGTCTGTCTGAGAGAAAAAAATTAAAGGCTTTTGTCCCTCTTCTGAGTATTGGACAAGTATAGCCTTTTATTTCTGTTTCTCTGTAGCTTACCTAGTGTACTTTAAAGTTTTAGCTTGCTGCGCTACCTTGGTGTTTTATTATGAGTTTTGAACTTGAGAGGTTGTAATTTGTATGAATTTAGTACCTAAATTCGTACAACTCTATGTAATGTGGGGCGGGGGTTGAGGGGGAGAGGAGGGAAGTGAAGTTGGCTACTCTGGAAACTGAAAACACTGGATTTTGCCAAGAATCATAGAATCATATAATCCTTAAGGCTGGAAAAGACCTCTTAAATCACCCAGTCCACTGTTACCCTACCATGGCCATATTCACCACTAAGCCATGTCCCCAGGTGCCACATGCACTCACCTTTTGAACACTTCCAGGGACAGTGATTTCACCACTTCCCTGGGCAGCCTCTTCCAATGCCACTTGGGCAGTTTTCCCAAGTCGAGAAGGAAACTCAGCTATATCAGTGGTACTGGAAGTCATAAGAATGTTTCAAAATGACCAGTAATGTGCCTGGGTAAATTTCTGTACATGGTGAGATGCTACAAAATAGCTCTGGGAAGTGTAGAAAAATAATTTCTTTGTAGCATAGCAATGTCCAGGGCGTTATGCGAAGTTATGGCCAAGAAATATGAAGCATCATTGCTGTTGTATTGGAAAACTCTACGCTTTTTAGGAAGGAGAAGGACAAAAGAAGTATAGGTTGTTAGGTGTGAAGAAGGACTTTTTCAGGTGTCGCATGTGCCTGTAAGATTCGTAATGCCAGCTTATTTTGGTGTAATTCACATTCAAGTGTTCTGGAGATTCTGCAATTTAAACAGTAACTCTCTGGAATGGTGCATTTAACGAGCAGAAAAGGAAATACAATCAACAGTGTTTTATATGAGGTTTTTCATCTAAGCCAAAATAAAATATTGGGTGCACTTTGTTTCCATTGTTATGCTATGTACTTGGAAGAAATACATCTTCAGAGTGCTGCAGACACTTTCCAAATACTTGCACTGTTTATTTAGATGTAACTCTTTTATATGAATTGTTGATGGGTGCAGTATTTTACCCCACTGAGCTATTTATCTCAGCATTATTATTAAGTGTAATGAGAAAAAATGTACAAACCAAACCATCAGAAAGGAGGAAACCTGACTTCTGAGTATGGCAAACACCGAATGCCTGCAGCAGCCAATGCCTTCTGCAGGAATTGCAGGTGCTCAGCACTGCTGAAGAGAAAATTCTTAGTATTTGCTCAGAAGCTGGGTTTCTGCTGGCTTATACCAGCTTATTACCTGTTCCTTGCAGGCATGGTAGGTATTTTTCAGAGAGGTGCAGGTCACATATGGTTTTTTTATTTGTTGACAATTTGTTTGCTGAGGTTTGTGTCTTCTTTTTACCCTTGGCAGTGATTTTGCCTGTGGGGTGGGCTATTTGGGTAGAAAGGACAGACAGAATATGGACAGACTGTGCAAAAGGCACTCACAAGTGTCAATTACTAGGTTTGGTGTGAGAATCCACTTCACCATTTTGGTCATTCCAAATCACTGGATGCCTTTCTCAGGATAGAAGCTTCCTCGTTTTCTATCAATGACATCACAACATACTAAGGATTGTCCCATCGGTTCCAACTGGTGTCACATCAGTTCTGTGGTAGCAACTGCTCAAAAGGAAAAGTGCTAACAGAAAAAGCATTACTTGGTTTTTAGTTGTTTTGCAGTGATACATCTGTGATTGAAAGGGGAAAGATTAGCACCGTGGAACCAACTAGCTCAGTAGGCCATCAGCTAGGAGGCTGGGAAAGAAGCATGAGAAAAATGTGGTTTTTTCCACTGTGAACATAGAACTGCTGTAGGAAAATGTCAGGCTAATTGCCTCTTCACCCTGATACTTTCAAAAGGGGTTTATAAGGAGCTGAGATGTGGGAGTGAGTAGTAGAGAGCCATCCCTTTTGGTGATTCTCCCTGTGAGTCCTACTCTGTTCTATGGAAATGAGAAGTCATTTTTGCCTCATTAAGCACAGAGCATGGAGTCCATCACTGGTATTTAGGAATAATTTATACTTATCCTTTGGTGGTTTTTATAATCAGATCACAAGAAGCAAGGCGTATCCAAATGCCCAAGGGAACAGGTATGGGGAATATCTCTGCTGTGTACACTGTAACATCCTTGCTTTTAATAGGATTAGGTCAATACTTTCATCTTCTTTATGTCTTTCCTGGCTCTTTTTCAGTTCCTTACTAATCATATAGAATCATAACCCTTTCAGTGGCAATAGAAGTGCTCTTTTGTGTCTGGAAATCTTCTCAAAAGCCATTCCTCATTTCTCAGCTTTCTCACCACAGGTCAGTTTAAAATGCATATCTACACTTAGAGAAGTATATTGTGACTTTAAACTTGATGCATTTTTCATTACAAATTTAAACAAGCTTGACTTTAAAATAAAGTTATTGCATTTTAATAAAATTATATAAGAACATAGTGTCCCTTTCCAGTGGGACCACAGAGGTTTAGTAACCAGCATTACTTTTGGGTGAATGTGTGTAAAGGCAAGCATTCTACTCACTCATTCTGCCACAGCACCAGTCCTCTTGTACATTCTTCCTGCTGCTTGGAAAAGGTGGAGCAGCTTATCAAAGAAGTTTAATCTCTTCGCTGGCTGTTACACATCTTAATTTTTTTCAGCGTCATATTAGGTATCAACTTTCCTTTGTCAGGCAGGTTCCTCTATATGAGCTGTAATTTTTAGCATGCAAGAAAGGTTGCACTTGTTCCTGTGCATGTGCACAGGTGTGTGCATTTATTTTGTGTCTTCAGGGGTTTTTCCTGATCAAAGGTGCTTGACTAGCATTGAAAAGGATGACTAAGTGGGATGATATGGAGAGCTACCTTGTGACTGCTTAGGCAGAGTATAAGCAATTAAACTCTTTCTTGCTTTACACCTTCAGGGAACCTGGAATTGGGCTCAAGAAAGAAATTGTTATCTCCAGCAAGACCCCACAGGGTGTAGTTTAGATGGGAAGGGGACAGAGCTCTCATGGTGACATATAAAGCACAGCAGAGAGGGACCTGGTCCACAGATTTGTGTCATCTCACATTGAAGTCTGAGACTTAGCTGGGAAGACAAGTCTGTGCCCCATGGCACCTCTCTGTTCAACCTGGATGTAGAATTGCAGAAGCACGGGATGGGTCAGGTTGGAAGGCACCAGAGCAGGTCGTCAGGTCCAACCTCCCTGCTCAAACAGTGTTGTCCCAGAGCACATGGGACAGGATTGCATCCAGATCATTCTTGAATATCTCCATGTACAAAGAAAACCTCTTCCACTCGGAATGGTCCATGTACAAGCAGAGTGCCTGAAAACCGTGGAGCACTTGATGTGACCATGAACATACGGTGCTCCCCGTACCTGTATGTGAGCTTTTCAAAGTTAAAAACTCTGTTGGGGTGAGCAGATTGGTGTCCAAAAAGGGCTGATCGTACTTCTGTGTTCATTTGCTGAAAAGCTCGGAGCACCAGTGGAGGCTGACACGCTTCTGCCCCTCCCTGCAGGAGGATAGAGCAGTGCATTGATCCCAGGCATTTGCTTTGGTTTTAAGGGCTTAATCCCAGAACATATTTTATATCTGCTTATCAGACTTTATGGTAGTTGTCTGTTGAAATTTACATTTCCTCTTTTGAAGATGTGCGTGTGTGTTTACACATAAAAATGTATACATGTGTGTGTGTGTGTGTGTGTGTGTGTGTATACATGTATGAATATATAGAATTTACAATATATAACTAAGGAAAAAATCAATTTGGTAAGGGGGGGTAGAAAACTTATAATAATGGGGAACATTGTGACTGAATTTTAAGCCATGGCAGCCAAGAAATTCAAAGTTATGTTCCCTGCAGCAACTGTAATTTGTCTACACTGGTCATAAATACAGAAGTGTAAATCTAGAAGCATACACACTAATACAGGAAACTTCATTATGTGCAAGGGGGGTAAGTTACTGTTGTAAATTTGCAAATGTGAATTTCATGCCCGTTATGTGTTTAAATTTCCTATGATAACACTGAATTAATGTAGTTTCACCATGGAATATATTAAGAAAGGCTCAGTTATTACAGAACTGTAGTTTTCATTTTGTTGAGAATATGATTTTGCATTAAAACTGTGTGGTTTATGTAGATATTTCTCCAAAACATGGGCAATGCAGGACTGTTAAAGCTTAGCAGCCAGAATGCTGCTAAGTCTCATATTTTTCTGACTTAGACTGGTGATGGCAGTAAAGCATGGCTGACTTTTTAATAGCTTGGCTGCTGTGGAGTTGCTAACCCAGTTTCTGGTACGCGTCATTGTTAACCTTGCATTTGTGTTGCCACTGTCAAAGTACAAGTACAGCTTTTTCCTCTGCTGTTTGTCACTTGTTTTTGTCCCATCTGCAGCTGGCAGCAGGGAAGGAATGGAGTGAGCAGCCATGGCACAAAACTTCTCCTGTCCCCTTGCCATGTTGCACCCATGGTTACTGCATCTGGGGAAAAGTGGCTTTTTTTCCTAATGACAAATATTTGTGGAAAGTGCTGGTGTCCATCATGTTTTTTGGGACTCTGGGCTAAAGACACTTCATGGCCTTGTGTGGTTTATTCAGTGGCACTGGCTGTGCATTATCCCCAGCTGTTTTTACTGCAGATTGGGAGGTTCTGCCCTCAGAGGAGGTTTCTCTCCTCCACAGCTGTGAGGTATCTGGGTCCAGCTTTTCTGATGATCCTTTGCCATGTGTGGATGAACAGATACCTCTCTTATGGTGACCATTGATTCCTTGCTGCCAAAGCATCCAGAGTAGTGCCCTGGTGTGGCAACACACGCAGAGCCCAAGTACTTGCTATTTTAGGCTAACAAATGAGTTCTGGTGGATCTTGTTGCTGCTTAAGACAGCTGTCTCCTAATGACTCGAGCTGCTGCAATTCTTCATCCAGCACATATTAGCATAAACCAGTGAGAGGGGCAATTTTCAGCTGGCTACAGCAGGCTGTGAACTGCAGTGGTGGAGGAACAGGCACATGTTTGTTTTATCAGCTGCTGCAGGGGCAGTAATCTCAGACAGAAAAGCAGAGCAGAGAGGTGGGGGTGAGGAATGCCCTAAACTATCACAAACCCATAGAAAAGAATAACAGCCCTGTGTTTTTAGTGGTGCACTCCTCAGGTACATCTAGGCATGGGCAAGGCAGGCTGGCAGAGCAGGTTATAGCACTAGTGTCCAACTAGTGCTATAGTGCCATTTCTGTACTAAGATTAGCATCCTGAGAGGGAAAAGCTTACAGTTTTAAGAAGTACTTGGCTTATTTATTAGCCAGGAAAAGAACTTTGACTAATGACTAGTAAACATAGATCACTGAGGGTGGATCACCTCAATAAACTTCCATTTTATTATTTTAAAAAATTATAGTAATTCAGTACTCCTAAATGCTTTCACCCTGGGTGATTTAAAAATGTGATGTTATTACTTGCAATATTCCCTACAAGATGGGTTCAATGGAGTCCTATAGATAGTGTAATTTCTGGGAAAGCACTTGGTTTCTGAGGCTGTTGAAAAATGTCAAAGCTAGTACGCTGAAGTGTTTGAAATGGAAAGTAAACAGAACATTTAAAGTAGCACTGTGTTGGCAAAGCTCTGATGGAAACAAAAGGAGGGGTGCAGGGATGTCTGTGCATCAGCTGTGCTTACTGACACACTTGGCCAGTGCCCTGCAGCAGCACTCTGCAGGTAAGATCAGTTCTACCATTTCCTAAACCTCTTTTCAGTTCCTCAGAAACCTAAAGGGGTGATCAGGGATTGGAAGCAGGAACAGCAGGGCTTCCAGGCTTGGGTAGCGTGCTGGGGTTCAGCCAACAGACAGCCTGCAGAACCAAATGTGTCCTGGTAGCTTCTCCAAGCATTGTGCTGGAGGCCTCCTAAGTCATGAAGAGAATATAGCTGGAAGTGGTGGCTGGAGGCAACAGCATAGTAGAAGATTTAGTTGGAAGAACACATTTCTCTCAAGAGAAGCCTTTGAAATGTCTGTAAATTCGTAAGGAAATGGTCTCCAGGGTTGGCATTTGCCTTGAACTTGAAACAGGATCAAAGTCAATGGACTTTAGACCAGTCTGCTGTTAAAGAGCAGGAGAGTTTAGAAAGGATCAAAGAATGGCAAAGGGATCTATTGGACCACAGTATGTATTTGCTGGAGTGCCTGAATACAAATTTAGGAACTTCATTTTGGCTTGCCCATTGGAGACTCTTTAGTAGCCTATTCGCATTTTAGGTGTGGCTAAAAAACTATTATGTGACTCATGTAGCTCTACAACAAACAGATCGATACATTTGAGAACTAGGAATTTTATCCTTATACTAACTTTAGTGTTGATATAAGACTTACTGCAATGATATTGACTGCAGCCAGGTGGTGAAGGGACAATATAATACGGGATTATTGCCTTGCCTTTTACCATAAAAGATTTTTCTGTATTACAAGGCTCTGAGAAAAGGTTAGTAGCTAATAATAAAAAGTTATGCTTATGTTATGTTTTAAGCATTTGTCCTTCCAGTCTTTGTAAAACACACAAGCATACACACACAAAATTACAGCAATTCTCTATCCAGGCTAGTAACACCAGGGAGAAAAAGCCGCACACACGAGAAACTAATTATCTGCTTCCCATGGGCAGGCAGGTGTTCAGCCATCTCCAGGAGAGCAAGGCCCCATCACATGTAATGGCTACCTGGGAAAACAAACACCATCACTCCACATATCCCCCCTTCCGCCTTCTTCTTCCCACTTTATATACTGAGCAGGATGTCTTATGGTCTGGAATATCCCTTTGGTCACTTGGGTCACGTGTTCCAGCTGTGTCTCCTCCCAACCTCCCAAGCATGCCCAGCTTTCATGCCAGTGTGGCAGTACGGAAAGCAGAAAAGGCTTTGGCTCTGTGCAAATACTGCCCAGGAATAACAAAAGCATCTCTATGTTATCAACCCTATGTTCAGCACAAATCCAAAACACAGCCCTGTGCTAGCCCCTGTGAAGACAATTAATCCTTGCCAAAATCAGCACAGGACATTTCTGAGTTACCTGAACATGTAATTATCTTTCTTTATTGTCCTTGTACTTGTGTGAATGAAACTAGGTGCCTCATCAGGCTTAGGCTCATGAGCCACATCTTCTGGTTGAATGATTAACTGTCTTGAACTGTGAGTTCAGTGACTTTCGTATTAGTCCCGCCAAGCTTTGAAGGGTATTCAGTATATTCCTGAACTATAGCAGTGATAAATACAGTGGTAGATAGGGATGAGGTGAGAATGTAGGGGTCTACTGCAGCATTATAACTTTATTTAAACTAACATATGTATCAGGTTGTAGTCTGAGGAGCAGCTCCAGCATTTGCAACTGCGGCTATTGTATAGCAGAGACATTTGCATTTCATTCATTAGTGTTTTATCAAAAGCTCTTTTGAAATGGATTTGTTGTGCAAGTTTCCTTTTTTTAATTTGACATACAGAATATGAATTCATTTGACAAGTTTATTCCTTTAACAAGTTCAATAATCATTTGCGATTCACAATTTTATTTGCTGGGTGGTTATTAATTTAAAACTTGGACTGTATTCCTTATCAGATATTTATTGACTAGTTTACACTCTACAGAACAGTATTTGAGTAAATCAGAATGCTGTAAACTTGCCTTATTAATGGGTTTATTGCTTTAGCAGGTACTCACTTAAGTTTCCACTACTCCATCATGAAACATTCCCAGCCGTGGAATACATTTTTGAGTGAGATATTATACTGTATGGACCAAGATGTACACATGGGATCTCTTATACATATAAACAAAATAATACAATAGATGTTTTCTCCTGCAGATTCTAACAATCTTGGGCAAAAGTACTTTTTTCAGCTGCAGGGAATTAATACAAAGCAGAAGTAAGATACTGTATGACCTAGAGGTCATGAAAGAAGAGCGTTACCATTTTCTGTTCTTCAAAGGGAGAATCATCTCACCAAAGGTGAGATCTGAAACCCATAGAATCCAGGGAAGTTTCATCAAAACTGAAAAGTTAATTGTCTGTTTTTATTTCTCTTTCTCTTCCTGTTTTTACAAATAACAAGTTACACTGTCTGCCCACAAGATGAGGTCTTTATATCTGCAGGAAAGGTGCCCCTTTGTGTTTAAAAGCCTGTTGTGGTACTTGTGGAATGAATAAATATGTTAACAGCCATAACTTTTTTTCTTGTTGTAGATGTTTGGGTGTCTATGAAAACCACCGGAAAGTGAACTGATCCCTCTTTTTAAGCCAAAGTGTGTTTCTTATTATAACATTTTAATAAGAAGGTGCCTATTTGGAAGACTTTGTTAAAAATTCAACAGTAAAAATAATAAATATGTTGTGTAATATAAGAATCCTCTGAAATACATTTAAATGTTATGCCTGAATGTGATAAGAAGTTTTGAATCTGCAAAAAGTCGGAAAAATGCTTTTAAAAAGTGCAGTTCTACCCAGTGAAAAACCACCTTACATTATCTCTTCCTTCTAAACAGCTCTGATGCAAAAGTGTGTTCAGGGTCATAAACACTGGTTTTAGCAAACAAAACAAGTTTTTTCTTCTGAATGAATAAATCAAAGTTGTTCTGAGGGGAGCTTTAAAAGACATTTCGTAGTATAAAATCTTCCATCTCAGTTGTTTATGAGGTCAGTTTGCACTTCAAAGAGCATTTCAGAAAGCTTCTAAACTGTGTACTTCATGTGTTATGTAAGTTCAGAACAGTTGTAGATGTAGTTATCAAGTCCAACCACGTATAAAGGTATATCTTTTAATTTCTTTTAGCCACTCAGCAGATACCCACCTTTGATCAATGACATCTCCTTTTGGCTGCCTTCTGAGACATACTCTCAGAATGATTTCTATGATTTGGTTCGAACCATTGGTGGAGACTTGATAGAAAAGGTTGTTCTGCTGGATGAATTTGCCCATCCAAAGTAAGTAAAAATTTTAACATCTTTTTCCTGTGGTCACAGTATATTTTATGAATATTTTAGTTCTGTATGCCAGGAAGTTCTTGATTCTTTCAGTGTTTGCACATTTCATTTTTTAGCTCCAAAACCGTCTTACAGCAAATAATAATAATTTTTCTTAAAAGAAATACTACCTATTTTTCAGTTTTCTACTAGTATTGAACTTCTGGTATTCAGACTACTCCAATGCTTTGTGCTCAGGTTTTGACAGCAACAGTGAGCAACTGCCTTCCTCAATACATCTGGCAGTGCGAGACACTCCTGTCCATAGCATGTCTGGTATTCTAGTCCCGCTCTTTGCTAAGTGACTGATGTTTGTCTCCTTGTTCTCTTCCTTTCTTCTTCTAGTCCTGACACACTAACAGACCTTTACTATAATGTCAGTGCTAATAATGGTTTGTTGCAGAATGCTATTGTTGGTGTTCAACTGGGAGGAAAAAAAAAAAGACCTTGGTGCTTTCTTTCTGACACTTATTTATAAGCTGTTGAACAATCTCTCAGGTTTCAGAGCACCATATGGGTATAGCAGTACTGACATGACCAGGGAGTACACAGTTGCCTCAAAACAGTTGCCTCAAAACCACACAAGTATCAGCTATTACCTATGCACTGTTTTTCAATTTACTCTTTCCAAATCAAGAAGTAGAAAAGCTGATGGCTACCTCGCTTTCTAAAACTGAGGTTTAAAATAATTTGTCTGGAGACTTTTTTAAGTGCTGTAGGAATGAAGATAATAAACCTTTTTTGAAGATGACAGGAAAATGCTTCATGTTGTTCTCTGACACCTATAGATTTTTTATTTTCTTCTTTCTACATCCAGATATTTAACCCTATTGTTCTTTTGAATTTGATATGTGATGCAGGCCAGATTAATAGATTGTTCTATGGCCTAGTTTCCATGGTGTTTCAGTGGATTTTTATTTTTTGAGGTTTTTTTTCCTTTTTACCCTTTTTGTGTAGCGTTATATGAGACTGTTTGTGCTGTGTGAGGAAGCAGAAATGCAAATGAAATTTGTGTGGGCATCTTAAAGCTTTGAGTCATTAATTCTTGAGTGGTTCTCACATGCAAATCATGCAAAAGGATCTTAATCCTTTACTCAAGATGGTGTGTGCAGAAGAGGAATATAGGTTAGGATAAGATAATGAGTACTTTTCATTGTAAAGAACAGACTGTATCTTTCAGGGAAATCCAGAAGCAAGTTTATTGCAGGTACGGATAACTTCTTATTGTCACTTGGAGTGCACCGTAGTATCAGTTAGCACAAGTACATAGACATTGAAGGCTCTGCACACAGATCCTGCTGTCTTCTATCATGATGCTTCTGATACAGTACAATCAACATTTTTTTTGTAAAAACTGGGTTGTTGAACTGCTTTCTGGAACTGATCCTTCCATTCATTCATGCTGAAAGTTTATTGTATGTGTAACAGCTCTGTGCTCATTGCCACTTTTTGTCTACATTCTCCTCAGTGATACCAAACAAGCAATTATCTTCATTGTTATGTCGTCTCCTGGGGGAAAATCCTATGTGTAGTGCAAGCAGCTCTTCCAAGTCTGAAAGTTTGGAGCAATCTTGTTGCCCACTCCCTCAAACAGAGGCAGTATTATTCTGTGATTACTCTCAGCATCTTACTGGAGAAATCCACATACGCTGTGACAGACTGCCAGCAGCACTGCGTCAGTCACAACTCACAGGTTATGCTTCTCTTCTTTGCTGAGAATATTGTCTTCCATACTAGTGGTGTGGTGAGGTAGGGACAGGATTCACTACTCTGGGTTTCTGCTATGTGTGTTTTCTCCTTTGATATGCTTTGACACATCTGGAACATATTCCAGGGATGGCAGTTGTTCCTCCTCAAGGAATACACCTTGGGTTCCCTCTGTGACTTCTGCAAATAGATGGGAAGGGTGATTGCTCACAGAGGGTTGCCACACAGATTTAGGACTTTACTAGTTTTGTTCTCTAAAACCATTAAAATCTCACTCAGCAGACATCCACATATGTTTTGACACTATAAGGATGAAAAATTTCACACCTTTATATCTGAAGAATTTGAGAGGGGACACTAATGGATTGTTGGTAAGTGATAGTGTAGTCCTCTTGGTTTGTTCACCTGAAACAACAGTAAAAGAAATCTTAAATGTCCCATTAAAAATCAGTAATTCCAAGGAGATTACCTACTGCATTAACAAAGAATCATAAATATAGACTATAACATAATGGTTACTTTGCCCTTTCTTCATAGAACAAGATGTGTGCAGATATGTAATTTTTGAGAACTGATGATGTAAGCCACATAAGTAATTTTGTTTGATTTCTAAAGGCTTTGGAAGACTGACGTTTTGAAAAGAGTTTTCTACTTAGTCTTAATTCCTAGATAATCATCTTGTTATGGGAATGATGCAGTGGCTTCTTTAATTCAGTGTTGCAGAAAAGCCTCTGGGCACAGAAATTAACATAAGAGATCCTCAGCGTTGCTATGGATCTGTATGTTACAGATCTAGGTACTTGTAATCATTATCTTGAATTTTTAGTGAATCTGCTGCGGAGGATGGAAGAAAAGTGTCTAGGATTGGAAAATCCTGCAGTGCTGCTGTTTTGCATATTAGTTACTTACAAGCAGCTTAATAAATTCATGCTTGTAGTTAATCACTTCCAAAATTTAAAATTCAGATTTTTTTAATCCTTTAAAAATACCAGTTTCATGAGGAATTAGGACATTTAGTAGTCTCATTTTCTTTCTTAAACTACTTTTCTTAGTTATAGGACTATAAAGATCTGAAAAGAGAAAATGTTATACAAATAAAACTAATTTATAACACAAAAAGAGGTCTTTAAATTAAGATCCTTTATGGGGGCTGTCTGTGTAATACTGCATAGTTGCCTTTTCTGTGGTTCAGAAACCTTTCCAGGTTTCGCTGGGCTTTGGACTGATACTCATGCTCCAGTACATTGCAATCATGGTGTGTATTAGCAGTGAAAATGTATTTCTCTGCAGGGAAAAGGAAAATGGGGGCAGGAAAAAGCATGGGACAAGCAATTGTTTAAGCAAGGAAGAGATGCCTGAAACCAAGTAAATCTCAATTATCTGCTTTGTAAGGTAATAAGTTGAGACAACTTTTAGGGAAGCACAGGCAATTTTAAGATACAGCAGAAAGGAGTCTCATTGCCAAAAAGCACAAATTTAGGAGAATGCCAAGTTTCTGTGCTGGGGTAATTAAGAACTGTTCCAGCCTAAACGTGTCTTAGGTAAACTTAACTGAGCAAAAGCCAAAACACAACATTGAGGTAAACTTAGTAATGTGTGATGTGTCACACAGTCAGGGTTTAACTTCATCCAAGATGAATAATGAAAAACATGGCTGTAACACACCTGTTACTCAGGTATATACAGAATCAGCCAGCATATGTGAAGGAAAAGTTGTGACTTTGCTAAGTGCCAAGGAAACTGAGTGAAACTGTGGTGGTTTTGGCAAGAACAGGAGCAGGCCATCTGTAAAGCAAGCAGAATAGACAAGTATCTCTTTGCAGTGAGCAAAACGTTTTCCACAGTCCATCCTGTGTATTGCAGCTATTTTTGCTTGATGCATTAGCTTCAAACAGTTCAACTTTCATACATTTGGTTGGTGGAATATATTTCTCCATGCATGATGTGTGAAGTGAGTTCACTGTGACTTGCCTGGAGTTGTCAGATGCTGCATGAGCCATGTAACCAGACACCGGAAGGCAGCGGCACTGTTTTTGCTACCTGACTGAATTATTTCTTTCAATTCCTTGGAGATCTTTAAGGACCTTTAAGCATTGCTGTGCAAATACATGACGAGTGAGGATTTGTAGCTGACATTTTCCCCCTTGGAACATTTTAGTGAACAAACATTTGCAAAAAAAAAAAAAGATAATGTTTTGAACCATATTGATACTAAAGGGAGAAAAGAAAGGGGTTTTTCCCTTACTTTTTGCAATAGCTGTTTTATCCTCCGTATCTTTAAGTTTAGACCTTCTACTACACAGCTTGTCTAAGCTGTCTAATCAATATGAATGACCTTCAGACCTTCAGAAATTAAATCAGAAAGTAATTTCTTTTTTTAGTGGTCAAGACTTCTCCAGTTTTGGAAAGTAAACAGATTTCACAGGAAAAAAGAAAGGGTGGCTGAATGGCAATCAAAAGGTAGAAAGGTGTCTGCCCACTCCAAATAAACAAATCAAAACTGCTGCTGTGCAGAGAATCCCAGGAAGAAGGATTTACATTCTTACGTTCATACAGTCTTACATTTTGGTGACATTCAGATAAGTTCTGTGGCTCCACACATGTAGAATTTCAGGGATGATAATTAAAGCATACCTGGACAAAGTAATAGAGGAATTACTGGTTAATCACACATGGTAGAATATGTGATAGAAGTGGCACAAGACATTTGTGACCCACATTGTCCCCAGTGAAGAGGACAGAGAGAGATAAGAGTCCGGGGGTGAGTACCTGTCCCCTACAGTGCAGCACCAAGGACAGAATCCAGAAATGCTGAGGTTGTTTATCTTTGCTTTGGGCAAGCCCTGCAAATGTGTTTTTCAGCTTAGCATGCCGTGTTTCTCTTGTGTAAGGTATCTTGTGTAATCCCATCACATGTGATGGCCTCACATCTTCATTCTGAAAATGTATTTTCTGCATTTTGCAGTGAGGTTATTCTCCTATAGGTCTTTCAAAGTTAGTTACTAATATTTCTTTTTTGTTAGAAAGATAAGGGAAGTAGGGAAGGATATGACTCCACATCTTCCTTTGCAAGGAAGATACATAGGTAGGCTGAAAACATTGTACAAAACTATAATCAAGACATGCACTGTGTCCTCAGTGGTACTTTAGAGGTAAATTTTTAATCAGAGCAACTAAAAATATTCTGAAAAGGCAGAGTGGAGACAGTAAGGGGGGGAAATTGATTTGCTGCATTTTGACGGCTATGCTGTTAAAAATATAAGTGGGGAATAGGTAAGAAAGGATTTATTCTTGCCTTTGAGTCAATTACTTGCACGCTTCTGGGGTGAGATCTGCACATTTGTCACAGTCTGTTAAATGAACTGAGAGGAAATGTATTGGCTACTGTGAAGGAGGAAGGTAGGTGCACTGTGGCACCATCTTTAGAGACTTTGGGAGTACTCAGACGACCTGTGTCTCTTCTTTTCCAAACTGTAAAAGGAATGGATCTGATAGCAAAGAGTCAGATCCTATTGACTGCTGTGTTTTGTCAATGTGTGCCCCTAGCTCCTTGTCAGTATATAGAAAATACGATGTAAGAACATCACTTTCCAGATGCCAGATTTTGCACTTTTCCTTATCTACATGGGGATAAAATCAAATACTTTTAGATCTGATTTGTTCATCAAAGCTGGCTTGGTTTTGTCTTGCTTCTAGAATACGTGAATTAGACAGAATAATTCTTAAGTACTGCTTGCTGCTAATATTACGCAAATTAAAACAATCAAGTCAGTCCCCAAACACCTTGTTGTTCTTCAGCCGGAGCACTTTACAATTTGCTGAGGGATTCTTTGAGATTACCTTTAACTGCTGAACTGGCAAAGTCCCAGCAGCAGCTTCTCTGCAGAAAAAAACAACCCAGAAGCTGCTTTTGACAGTAGCTAGCAGAGGATTGGTTTTCAATTAATGAACAATGTTCTCCAGCTCTGGATTTTTTTTCCCTTCATTTGGTCACATGAATGTAAGACTATAATATTTTTGAAATAGATTAACTGTTCATGGGAGACTCTGTCAGAGGATTCTCATTCACTTCTGAGCTTTTCTTCAGCTGTCACAGTAGAGTATAACCACATAGTGGCTTGTTAAAACACTGCAGTAGTACCCCCCAGTCCATCTTCCCTCTTTTCCCTCTCTTGTCCCGACCAAGACCAGTGCCACCTGTTTTTTCTTGAGAATAAGAACCTTTTCTGTCCTTCCTTCTGCAGTCATGCTGATGTCAAGGTTGTCTGCGTGTGTCAGAGCAATGCCAAGCGCAAATACAGGCTGGGCAGAGAATGGCTTGAGAGCGGCTCTGCGGAGAAAGATTTTGGGTGTTGGTTGATGAGAACCTCCACATGACACGGCGCTGTGCACTTGCAGCCTGGAAAGCCGGTTGTATCCTAGGCTGCATCCAAAGCAGCATGGCCAGCAGGGAGGGAGGGGATTCTGCCCCTCTATTCTGCCCCTGTGAGACCCCACCTGGAACACTGCATCCAGCTCTGGGTCCTGACATAAGAAAGATGTAGATCTGTTGAAGCAAGTCCAGAGCAGGGCCACAAAGATGCTCAGAAGGCTGGAGCACCTCTCCTGTGAAGACAGGCTGAGAGAGATGGGGTTGTTCAGCCTGGAGAAAAGAAGACTCCAGGGAGATCTTAGAGCAGCTTCCAGTACCTAAAGGGGGCCTGCAGGAGAGCTGGAGAGGGACTTTTTACAAGGGAATGTAGTGACATGGCTTTAAACTGAAAGAGGCTAGGTTTAGATTAGAAAGAAATTCTTTACTATGAGGGTAGCGAGGCACTGGAACATGTTACCGAGAGAAGTTGTGGGTGCCCCTTTGTGAGAGACTGGACTGTTAATGATTAACAACTCAAACAATTGACCATTTCACCCAGGTGTAGAGGGGGGTGTGTATACCCATCACCGGAGGTTACAGCAGATGTTGAACAAGATAGGGGAAGAGGCTAATAAGAGGCAAATCCTTGGAAGTGGGGTAATACTTTTTATCAAGCCGAAGTTCTTACACAAGTGGCTCAGCTGTGAAAACTCCCTTCTGGACATTCACACATAGCTTGAAAGTATTCATCCCTGTTGATGTGCCATAATTGCTGTCATGTCTTAGAAGGTGTCATAAACCACTAAACATTCCCGAAGTGTCCCCTGGTCCAAAGTATTGCATCATCCAGTGTAAAACTTCCTGCTGCAGCAGAGGTACCTGGATGTTCCCACCTGAACCTGAGTGAATATAAACCCACTGGACTCTCTATTTTGTGGACTTCCCCACCTCTGGTGGAGGTCACCATCACCACTGAGAAGATCAGAAGAAGAGGACCAATGGGATGCTATCAGTATCCACAGAGTGGTGATATCTTTTCTGACTCTGTTACTCTCTTTCTCCCCAGCCCCGCTTCCTATTTATTTCTATTTNTCTGGTGGAGGTCACCATCACCACTGAGAAGATCAGAAGAAGAGGACCAATGGGATGCTATCAGTATCCACAGAGTGGTGATATTTTTTCTGACTCTCTGTTACTCTCTTTCTCCCCGGCCCCGCTTCCTATTTATTTCTATTTCTCTCTCTCTCTACCTCCCATTTACTGTTAAATAAAAATCTGTACTATTGACTTCGGCATATGGTATTGTTTGCTCCTTAATTCAGGCAGAAGCATCTCTCTAATAATTTTAATAACCATATCTTAACACCCGTTCCTGGAAATGTTCAAGGCCGGGTTGTACGGGGCTTTGAGCAACCTGGTCTAGTGGAAGGTGTCCCTGCCCAGGGCAGGTGGTTGGGAGCTAGATAATATTGAAGGTTCCTTCCAACCCAAACCATTCAATGACAGTTTTGTGGATATTTTGCCTTGTGGGCTTCAGCTTAGGAGATGTGTGTAATGGAATTTGGGTGCATTTCTCTCCTGGTGTGTGTGTCAGGCACTCCCTGTGCCCCATACCAATGCAACAGGCAATGGTGTTTGCTTGATTCACAGTCAGTGGCCGCAGCTACTCTTCAGGCTCTTCCTCTTCACTGCCTTTTTTTCCTTAGAACAGCAGCTGTGTAGAAATAGCAGATCCATTCTCACAGCAGCCCCTGCTTGGAGGTGTCAGGAACTTTCTGGCCAAATTCATTTAAAGTAAACACTGGGATGCTTGGAAAGAGATGCTTTATGAAGATGTATTGGTTCTGCTCATGTCCCAGCAGAGCTGAGATAAGCTCTCAGGTGATAAGGTTTTCATCTCCACTGCTTAAAGGAAATTTAAAGGAGCCAGGAGTTGCACTCCATGTCAGTAACTCCAAAGTAACCCTGCCATGCTGATTGATACATGGCTTCAGAAGATCTTGCACTTCCCACTTTATAGCAGTCATGATGCCCTGCTGTTCCCCACCAGGACTGAGACTGTTGGGAGTTTAGCTTTCCCAGATGTCCTGCACAGTGCCAAGGACATTCATGGAGCCCAGGTAGCCATCTGCTAGGGTTTGTTGTTTTGGGGTTTTTTCTTTTGAGGAAACTGAACTGAAAAGCTTTTAATTCTTCCTTTTCCTCCCCAGCAAAAACATTCCTGATTGAAATGAGTATAGAGAATAAATTGTGTAAATAGGCATATGTATTTGTTTAGAAAAGACCTTCAGATATTTTAGAAATTCCAAATTTCAAACACCCTTGTTCCAGCTTTTTTGTAGTACAAAATAGAGTGAAGTCAGAGGCAGGAAAAATGAGCATGCACTTCTATAGCACAAGCTAGAAAGTATTTTTTTTTAATATGGAAGCAGACCTTTTCAGTGCTGTATTTGTTATCTGTATATGTGTAGACTTGGAATCTGTCTGCATACTTTTGTTAAGCAACCTTTTCAAAGGTTTTTAACTACTTGGCCTATAACTTTTGAATTCCTGTGTGGATTCAGATACTTAATTCATTTGGATTGCTTTAAGAGTCCCCCAAATAGCAGTTCCCTGTCCGAATCCAAGTGTCCTCTCCAAGAACTGTGAGAGGAATGAGAAGAGGAACAGGGAAGTCTTTCCTGTAGAAAAACCAAGCACTTGAAGTATTCTACAAAAAAAAGAAAAAAAGAATAAAGAAAAAAAGAACAAAATTTTCTTGCTTTATAGAAAAATCAGATGAGTTCTGTGACTTATGTCTTTTTACACAGCTTGCGACTGCTAGTTCAGATCACCAATGCCAGTGTTTATTTGAAGACCATCTAATTGGGGAAGAAAAAAAAAAGAATAATCAGCTGACCATGAAAAACAGATTCTACTTTCTTTGCTGTCCTCAGTGTTCAGACAGGCACCGTGCAAATAGCTGTTCTTAATGGGTTCCTATTGAAGTCTGAGGTTTCCTTCAAACCACTGTATTCAAATCAATTGTGGGGCAGACAGTGTTCTGCTGTACCATCTCTGGCTCTCCAGAGCCTTCACTGAGAGAATTGTCTTTACTAACTGAAAATAATTTACTATTAATGAGTTTCAGTAGGAGTCCCATTATTCTTTGGCGGGAGGCTGGTGGCTAACACACAGACTTGTGGGAGGATTGGTATTCAAGAAAGGAAAAGGATGAAGTAACCACAGGTTCCCATTAGAGAGTGGGGGGAAATGCAGCCCTGAAGTGTGATGTATCACTGGTGATATTCCATAGGAAATGTAATCACCCTTCACAGGTAATGAGAAGAGAGGAAAACTTAGGTACGTGAGCCGCACAGAGGACAAGCGTCAAGTCCCTTACATGTTCAGGCAGATGAAGAGGATAGACTTGCTGTATAGAAAAGGGATAGCTGAAGTCACAATGAATCATTTCTAAGAGGCTGCTCAGCTGAAGAGCTTAACCTTTCTTCATCATGTCAACCTGAAGCCAGCCATTCACCACCAGTTCTCAGATGCAGCCCAGAAATCTTTGCCACAATTCCCAGAGCACTTCACAGGAGGTGTCACAGGAATTAGCACAGTGATTTATTGACAAGCAGTGGGATGGTGAAAAATGGCTAAAGGATTCAGCTGCCACAGGATGCATGAGAGATAGCAATAGGGTCATGAGTACTTCTGAGCTCAGAGAAATCCTAGTGAATTGCTGACCTTGTAGAACAGAGGTGGATGCTACTTCAGTGCAGAACTGTTTTTTCTAGTATGCAGTTGTGAGCGTACTAGAGTTTGAGAAGCATTGCAATGGATTTGAGTATGTCAGAGAAGGAAAGCTTTTGTAATCACATTTGTTAGATGGTGAATATTGTCCCTCTCTACTCATTGAAATGGTTTTCTCTGCCTGTGCCCGTGCTCTGACTCTGTCTGCTGCTGCCTGGGATGCTCATGGGTCTGCTCTGCTGTCTGTCTGAGGATGGGATTCCATACTCTTCCCTTCTTGTCTTGGTCTCTATCCCTGCCCCATTCATCCTCCCACAATAACACAGCAGTCTAGGAAGTCAAGGCGGAGCAGTCCTGTCAAGGCTGCCAGGCTGAGAATCCCTGCAAAGGAATATAGGTGAGGGACAGAAATGTGTTCTGGCTGGGTGTCAGAAATACCTGAAAGTAGTTCTTTAATACAATAGATGTATCTTTCATGTAACTTTTGTCCCTCTCCTCCTAAATCAGCTTTTAAATGAATGTTAGTGCACAAGTATGGTATATTTGTTTTCTGCAGTGTCTGAGCAGTGTGGAGAAGCAACACATCTGTAGCACATCCCGAGCTCTCTCAAATTCTCTTGAATTCTTGACTAGAGATCTGCACAGAAAGGTAGAGATGGCTCTGTTTGCTCATGGTTTACAACAATCTTTGTAGCCACAGCAAGCAGCCACAGCATTGAGGCAGCCGCAGCACGCTTTCATTGGGATGAGAAAGGACATCGCTGTCCTCTATATGCTGAGAATTGCATATGTGTGATGCCTGCACATATTTGCACTCACCACAAAGCCTTCTCAGAACTGTAGAGTGGGATAACAAGGTGGCCTGGCCCCTAATTTTAGACTAGATTCAGCTAAATATGCTTTCTATAAAGCTGCCAAGATAGGAGATGGGAGGAAAAAGTCCTTATATGCTTCCTGATACTGCATGGAAGA
Organism: Cnemophilus loriae; assembly: GCA_013397755.1. Classification (NCBI taxonomy): domain Eukaryota; kingdom Metazoa; phylum Chordata; class Aves; order Passeriformes; family Corvidae; genus Cnemophilus; species Cnemophilus loriae. The sequence goes on along the minus strand of VZTF01004108.1, from coordinate 1,988,663 downwards.
GTGATGGATATAGCACTAAATAATTAATCCTAGTTTTTATATTTTATGGATCCAGAACACATTTTTGTAGGGATAAAAAAACCCTATAGCTAGAAAGTGTTTCTTAAGCTGAATCAAAGCATTATGTAGCTCAAAGGTTACTTATCTCCATGTTGGGAAATGTCAACATTTAGGCTGAGGAAACAAGGTTTTCTTTAATTTCAGAACCAAAAAATGTCAGGATTCCTGAAGCAGATCACAGTATCCTCCCATTGTTTTTATGCTCAAAGGGTATTTTATTTAACCTAGCAGTTGATTTTAAATTATTAATTTTTAAAAACTGCGGCCAGCATCTTCATTTCTGGGTAAATTGAAAGGAAATTCATGGACCTGCTCAGCCCATGAGATCTGTATATCATAGAGATGGGCCCAAGCTGAAAAAAATACGTCTGGGTGGTGACTGCTACCATACCAAATTTTTCCAGAATTCAGGTTTCTGCCCCACTTCTCTCAAATGCTGTCTGATAACGTTAATATTAAAACTAACACCATGCAACTGATCTATTATTTATCAGGCATCACATAGAAATGCAAGGGAAGGGTGCCTTTTAAAAATCATTCTGAGGATGAAGAAAAGATTTATGTTTAGTATTTTCATGCCTATTAGTACACATGTGTGACAGATGAATAGTAAGGAAATGAATTACTCTTCATTCTTTGTGAATGAACACCAGAAAGGATATAGATGAAGACTGATTTAACGTAGTTCTTGTGGGGTTTTTTAATTACCTTGATAAACGAAGGACTCATGGTTCTCAGCTGAGATATTGCCACCCTCATCCTGTGGGCCAGCGACACATAGACTGAAGTATTAAGTGACACGTTTGACAAGGCACAATGGAATTTTAGCAGTTTAGGTCAGAACTTTGCTTTCAGTTGTGCTGGGGAGACAGGATGTGCATTGGGCAAGTGGAATTCAACTAGGATGGTGCAGCAGATACAAGTTTTTCTTGAAGTCAGTGGGTAGGCTCAATTACACAAAGCCAAGTGTTTAATTGTGTCACGTAGGCAGACGTTTTTCTTATTGTCTGCTAATGCAGATATTTGTGGGTTTGGCTTTATAAAATGAGTCCTTATTTTCAGGGCTTCTAAGTGTTAGCAACTCCCACTGAAATCACTGAGTACTGTGGGAACTCATTTTCATTGTAATTAGGAATAAAAAGAAGCTACCACAAGGAAATAATATATATGCACATATTCTGTGATAACCAAGTAGCCAAAGGTGCTGCAAGTTTGATGGGCAAGAGCTAAAATCTGTGACTGGTCAGACTATCAAATGGAGGAAATGCTGTACCCAGTCCTGAAAAACACTTGTTTGTTGACCCCAGCTGTGTTTCCATAGTGTACAGCCAACAGAGAGCAGCAGCACCTTAGAGAGATGCTGCAATTATGGCTATTAGTTTTAATTGAAGAATTGTGTCCTTAACTCAAAGCTTACAAGTAATTTATTGAGGTCATTAAAGAAGGCGTACGCTGAAGTAATGTCTTGCAGAGCACAAAGAAAAACAGTAGAAAGAAAAATACCATACAGGGGAAAATGTTATGTATTTTAAGATGTATATTATAGATTGTAAATGCAAAAGCCCCATGCAACCTGTCATCCATGGTAAATTAGTATTCCAGTGTTTGTTCCGACACATTCCACCAGTTCCACATAAGCAGACCATTTTGGTGCTGGAAAACACGATTACTAAAATAAGTAGACTTAAAAGTAAAATATGCTGTAAACAAGCCACCTGTAAGTGATATTGGGAAAGATTATAATACAGTTGGAGCACTTAACTGCACTTTCTTCACAATCAGGGTTGGCACAAGATGAGACTCCTGAGTGTCATCCCAAAGAGTTCTTTTTTTTGAAAACGCAATCTGAAGTTCTCAACAATTTATTATTCTTTTTCCTGCTTATAATGGGAAATTCTCCATATTGGGGAAAGGGATAATATTATTTCTTGAAGAACCTTTCTTGTTTGAGTGACACTGAAACTCCCTGTGGCTTTCAGTGAAGCTGACAGTGCGACAGATGCAAAATGAGGACCTCAGATCTTCATCCAACGCCCACTGAAGTCAGTAGAAGCCACCCCATTGACTTATGTGGGGTTAGGATCAGGCCCTTTGTGGTTTCCTTGCTCATTAAAACCCAGTCTGGCTACAGAGAGCACAGAGTAATTTTTCTTCCGGGAACCTGGACTTTATTGCCAGTGAATTCTGTTCTCCATTAAGAAATACGATGACTGTTGTTAGAAATGCTCTTGTTATTCAGGAGGGAGATGTTGATATTTGCTCAGTAAAGTGGTAGTTAATAATGAGATTTGCATTACAGTTGCATTCAGAAGTCCTTCCAGTTTTCTGGTATTTTGGAACTATGGAAGGCACTTAGATGTTGTAGGAATACACTTACACTGTGCTTAGCCACATTTTTATGCATTGTGAAAACTGCTCACCTCTGACTGAAACATCAATCATCCCCAACTTTATTAAGGACAAATGAAAATATAGATTTATTCTGAAATATTCTCATACTGCAGCACCAAGCCAATCAAGCAAAGAACATGAAAGAGCAACTGAAGCTGTAACTAAGAATGTGGGGTTTTTCCTTACATATGACGATGTCAACACTTGCAAGCATGGGGCTAGGAAGGAAGGGAGAGAGGAGGTACCAGACGTTGCTGACCTTGCCTTTGCCAAGTTGGACTTTCACTTTGTGTTGCAATCACACCTAGTTCGTCTGGCTAGGAAATATTCCTTCATCATGTTGTTTGGTTTGCTGTTCACCATGGACAGGCATTTGGGGTGCTGGGAGGACTAGCAGCGTTTCCATTACTGAAGGATACAGGTTGTTGTCTTCACGAAGAACTGTATTACATTGTGGGGAGCCTGTCTTAAAAAGAAATATATTTGCTTTGGAAGAGGATCTGTGAGTTTCCTTGAGTAGTGTCACAAAGATGCAGTCAAGGTGTTAATGACAGAATGGAAAACAAACTCTCAGATGACTAAAAAGACTAAAAAGTGAAGGCCAGTTTGCCTAAGCATTATTAAGGGCTGCAACTGAGATTACAAAAAGTTTGCCTTCACTGCAGAAGTTTGACTTCTCTAATCCAGGCTGCTTGATAACAACCCAAACATGCCTTAAAGGATACACACATGCTTTCCAGGTGGAAGATCTGTCATGAAGCTCACACGTGTTGCCACTGGACAGTTCTGGTAGCGGAAGGGGGCGTGCTGGAGTGATCTGATGAGTGTCCCTCTAGCTGGGTGTCATGTAGCCATCAGTAGCAAGACTAGGATGCTACAGAGGGTGGTGTATGAAATCCTTCCCTAAACTGTTAGGAAATGATATCTCTGTTACAGAAGGTCTCCCTAATCCCCGTCTGCTCATGATTGCTTATAGGGGAATGGCAGAGACTATTCATATATATATCCAATTGCAGTTTAATCCTCACGGTTCTTGTCATCACCTTTATTTTGTGGCATTGAGTCCTAAAAGTTATCCATCTGTTCTTTTTAAAGTATCAGTTTGAAGTGTGATTTAGTTCTGTTTGACTTTGTAGTAGGAGGGCAAGGAAAAAAATACTTCTTAATTAACTTTCATCATACTGTGTATATTTATTTAGTCCTGTTGTTCTTTCAGATAAACAGCCCCGATCTTCTCAGTCCTTCCTAATTCAGTCATCTTTCTCGACTAATAACTTTTGCTGTCTGACTCAAGGACTATTATCTCCATATATTTTTTAGATGTGGAGGTCAGAGTGAGCTGGTATCCATGGCATTGACTTTTATGCTGGCTTTTATGCTTTTATGTTATAATATTTAAAATGTTTTGTTTTCTTGTTCCTCTGGGAAGATTCTAGGTTTTGTTTACTGTATTTGTGCTGAGCAAAATTCTTGATCTGTTGAGAGATGGTGTGACAGGCTTTCCTGCAATGATCTCTGTTATTATGTTTCTGGATTTTATTTCTATCTATTTCTTGACAATAAGTTTTGTAATGTGGTTATTTACAGTTGTATTGGTTTTGCATGGCCTGTTTTCTGGTAGTGGGGGGGCCACAGAGGTGGTTTCTGTGAGAAGCTGCCAGAAGCTTCCACCATGTCCGGCAGAGCCAATCCTGATGGCTCCGAAGATGAACATGCTGCTGGCCAAGGCTGGGCCAATTAGAGATGATGGTAACACCTCTGTGATAACATATTTAAGAAGAAAATCAAAACGAAGTTAGGGCACAGTTTTAATTGCGGCTAGAGAAGAGTGGAGTGAGAACATGTGAGGAGAACAACATGCAGGCACCAAGGTCAGTGCAGAAGGAGGGGGAGGAGGTGCTCCGGGCGCTGGAGCCGAGATTCCTCTGCAGCCCGTGGTGCAGACCATGGTGAAACACTTGTCCCCCTGCAGCCCATGGAGGACCGTGCAGGTACAGAGATCCACTTGCAGTCCCTGGAGGAATCCATGCTGGAGCAGGTGGATGCCTTGAGGAGGCTGTGATCCAGTGGGAAACCCGGTGGAGAGAGGGGGCCCCTGCTTCCACGCTGGAGCAGCCTGTCCTTGGAGGACTGCATCTTGTGGAAGAGTGACCCATGCTGCAGCAGTTTTGGGAGGGCTGTTGCCTGTGGGAGGGACTCACACTGCAGCAGTTCACAGGGAGCTATTGCTCGTGAGATGGAGCCACATCAGAGAAGCTCACGGAGAACTGTCTCCTGTGGGAGGGACCCCCCAGTGCAGCAGGGGAACGACTCCTCTCCCTGAGCAGCGGTAGAAGCCTCGGGTGATGAACTGACCATAGCCCACATTCCCTGTCTCCTTGTGCCCCTCAGGTAGAAGGGGTGGGGAGGGGAAGGTGTTTTTTAGGGGGTTATTTTACTTCACATAATCCTGCTCTGATTTAGTTTGTAATAAATTCACTTTATATCTCCAAGTTGAGCCTGATTTGCCCGTGATGGTATTTAGTGAGCGATCTCTCTCAGGCCTTATCTCAACTCATGAACCCTTCATTAAATTTTCTCTCCTCTGTCCCACTGCAGAGGGGAGTGAGTGAGCAGCTCTTGTGGGTGCCTGGCATCCAGCTAGCGTCAACCCACAACAACACTGTCTTTTTTTACCAGTGCTTCTGGTCTATTCTTAGACAAAAGCTGAACTGGATGTCAGGATGAAGAGACGGGTAAAGAAAAAGCTACCATTCATGTTGGGTAGTGTTGCCTCAAGTGTTTGGGATTTTTTCATTTATTGTCAACAAATGTTTGTGCTATACTTTGAATGCTCCATTGTGAGGTCTTTTTTCTTTCAGACTTTGTTTCTGTGTGTGTAGAAGTAAGCACATGGAGTTTTTTTCTCCGATCATTTCAGTGGTGTACTGGCAACAGGCTGAGAAGCACTATCTAAATCATAAGTGGAACTGGTAGCAAATAGTAAAATATATTAACCTGACACTTTTTAAGAGAAATTCCTGCTGCTTCGTTAAGACAACCTAAGGCCTTTCATCCCAGTGCTTCAGACTGGCTCCTCAGTTGCAGCAGTGCCTATTCAGGTGCCTTTTCCCCTGAAATTCCATTGAATTTCTGTGGAGGTGCAATGTTTTAATGCCCCAAAATAGCAACTAATGATAAGAGCTCAGTAAAAACAGCGCTTAGCTTACGAAAGCAGTTTTTCTTCTGGCCTGGAAGCATTGAAGAGAGTTCAGTTCTTTGTGACCACCTCAGATCATCCCTTTGTTGCAGTATGGAGTCTGTCTCTCCATACTTTCCTTCACAGTTTTCAGCAGCTGATTCTCCAGTGCTGCTCGTCGGGCTGGGGCTGCAGATCCCATCAAGGAGCAGTCTCTAGCAAACACTTTTTTGTTAGGTTTGACTACAGTATCAACATAGCAGATGTTGTCAAAGTAAATAACCTCAGTAAATTGTCTGCAAAGCCCAACCTGTTCCACACAAGTTATGTTACTCTTACTTTGTCCATAAGTCCAAAGTCTCTCTGAAATTACAGTTCTGTGGCTTTTCCCAGTGACTGGCACAAACACCTGAGCGGCCAAAGTTGCAAAGGTGACTTAGTAGTTCCAATTAATTTTTAAGCAATTATCTCTGTGAGCTAAATGCTGTTCTTTTACTAAGAGTTAGAAAATATGATATTAATTCTGCTCCTGCTTTCTAGGGGGCTGCAGTTGAAGCCACACTGATGGTTGAGCTCCTACATTCTGAGAATGTATGGCTAGTTTCTGAGCATGTGAAGAAGCTCATCTGAGTAGCAGCTGAATCTAAAATCTTCTACTGGCTCTCACAATTTCTAGCTGTGCTGAGACAAGCCCATTTTGGGATGCTTCTTTGCACTGTGTTTTAAAATGAGGGTGTACTCCCTCGTTACTGAGCGTGTTTTTGTAGATTTTAGGGTTTTCTTTCTCAGTGTCGGCATTTGCCTGTTTGTCTGTCTATTCCCCTCTCCTTCCTCTCCCCCCCAGTTTTCATTTTAAGTTATTTTTGTTTATGTTGAACTTCTGCCTGCTCAGCTGCAGCAGAGCTCAGTTTTGGCAGCCCGCCTTGTGGTGTACAATCCTACAACTTCTGCTGCTGAGCAGCATGTTGGAAATCGCTTTGAAATAAATCCATGTTGGACCAAAAGCAGCATCTTTGTTGTTACCCCCTCACAATAATTTGGTGCTATAATTGGAATTTTCATTTGAAGTAAATAAACATGATGTCAGATCTATAGACAGATCTGGATGCACAGTCGGTGAGAGAGGGATGCGTGCATACAGCCTGTCTCTGGAAGAGAGATGCATTTGCAAAGCATGCATGGCACTTCTGATGCCTTGGAGCAGGTTAGTGCTGGAGAGGATGGGCTGGAGGGTAGCCCCAAATCCCTGCTGGGCCACCTTGAGGTCTGTCAAAGGAAATGTTTGCTTCGGTGCTTCTCTTGACATGAATGTGGCCATAAGCCTCTTGTTGTTTCCATTCTCATCTTTGGAAAGCTAATTCTCAGGGGCAAAAATAGGAATCTGTGGATCCACCATGCTACTGATGCTTTACCAGTCCTTGGATGGCGTGTGGGAAGGGAGATGAGGTTTTGGGTTTCCATGCTCCCTCTTGTGTGTAGGCTGATCGCTGTACACAGTCTAGGATTTCCATTTCAACAGGGATATGCAGAAAATTCAGAGAAAATTGACAGGAATAGTCAGAGCAAGGGAATGACTGAGAAAACCAATTCTGGTAGAGACAGTTTGGTAGGTAAATAGAGAGAGATTTAGAAAATCGTGGGTTGGTTAGAGAGGATGGGTAGAGAAGGATGGTTTCATGGCTTCTAGTACAGAAGGCGGTGTGCTTCAAGTGAAACTGCTAGGAGCCAGCTCCACAGCAGGGAGGAACCCTTTGCAACAGGGTGACAGAGATGCCCAAGGCTCATGTGGGGAGACTGAGTAAATGCAGAGGAATATACTGAGACATGAAAGACACGTAGAAGCATCTCAGGAATAGTTTTTGTTGAAAATGGATTGTAGCCCAGAGAGGCTCATGCTAATATACATGCACATCGACTCAGTTTTTAACTTCAGATAGCCAGTCCTCAAGACTGTTTAAAAGGGTGTGATGTGATGAGGTGTCGTGATTTGACACTGGCCTCACACCAGACACCCACTAAAGCTGCTCACTCATCCTCCTCTGCTACAGTTGGACAGAGGAGAGGTTTAACAAAGGGTTCATGAGTTAGGGAGCAGGAGAAAACACTCCAAGGGCTCAAATTAGAGATATAAAGTGAATTTATTACTAACAAAATCAGAGCAGGATAATGAGAAGTAAAATAAACCCTTAAAAAACCCCCTCCTTTTTTCCCCCCAACCCCTCCCTCCTTCCCACCAACAGCGCACGGAGACAGGGTGTGGGTGTTTTGGTCAGTTTATCACCCCTGGTTTCTCTCACTGCTCAGGGAGAGGAGTCCTTCCCCTGCTGCACCATGGAGTCCCTCCCATGGGAGACAGTTCTCCGTGAACTTCTCCGACTCGGCTCCATCTCATGAGCAGCAGTCCTGCCAAAACTGCTGCAGTGTGAATCCATCCCACGGGCGACAGTCCTCCCTAAACTGCTGCAGCGTGGGTCACTCTTCCACAGGGTGCAGTCCTCCAAGGACAGGCTGCTGATATGTTTTGTTGCAGATAGGACAGGGCTATGTAGACTTTGGTCTGGCCCAAAAGAGCTGTTCATATCCTCTTGTATGATGTGATTCAGTAACTTGAAATTGTTTTTTCCGGGGCTTTGAAATCTGGGCATTTTTGCTGCAGGCTACTGCCCATTTTCCGCCTGTATCCTCATATTGGTTTTTGATTAAAAAAAAAAAAATCTCCTGAAACCTGGTTGCATTAAAGTCTGGTGTGTAAAAACAGTGTTTAAATCCATTTTGTGCTCCTTTAATTGAAAAAAACCTAGGACACAGAGACTTGAAATTGGTTTTTCAAGCCAAGAGCATGGTTGCTGTTTGTCTGTCACACCAGCAATGGTTCCAAGTGTTTTTGTGAATTCAAATACAGTCTAGTGCGAGCCAGAAAAGCAAGAGATGAGAAGGTACTGATGGAATAAATGTGAGGTGGGGAAGACCTGCAGCACAGCTGATTTGCAATTAGCATCTTCCCACTTCCCTGTTTTCTGCCTGTCCTGCAATTCCAAAAGAGACAGAAAGACTTTGGTTTGAAGGGATGCTAAAAATGGCTGTAGAAAGCTGTCAGGGCTAAAACAGACAGAGACCTATCTGTGGTGGCAACAGAGGAGGAGCAGGTCATGCCTTGCCAGTTTCTGAGGAAGGAGCCATTTAGCACAGCGTGATGGGAATTGGGTAATGGCAGTGTGTTTGAGATTAGGTGGGGGAGTAAATGATGGATGAACTGCATCTCCGAAAAATACTGTATACAGCTGTCTTGGCTGTGTCCTCAGGATCAACAGCGGTCATAACAGTGAGTAGTTATCCCTACACTGTCCCCTTTTCCTGCCCAACACTTAACTCCTCATTGCACGCCTGTTGCTCAGTGATGCAGCAGCACCTATGAAAAAAGATGAAATGGCAGAGATTGCATTTAAAACATAACTGGAAATCCTTTTGAGTTTTGCTGTTGGGTTGGGTTTTTTGTTTGCTGTTCGGTTTTGAGTTTGGTTGGGTTTTTTTAGAATCACTTTTCATTTCAGTTTCTCTCTAAACATCCAAATGGGCTTGTGCATTTCTCGAAAATAATAACATTACTGGATCAGTGAGGTTTTTTTCTTCCTGCTTTATCTGACAAAATTCTTTCTTCTCCTTTAAAGTATCAGTGATTAATATCCAAACATTCCTGAGGAACTGGGAATATTGGTACTGGCATTGGAAATAAATGAACTCCAGGAAGAGACTTACTGACTTCTTCAAACATTGAATAAACCCACAGCTTTCAGAATTTATCAGATGAACTTTTTAGAATTGGGTCATTTTCTGCATTGCCTCTTTTTGGTCTGAAAGAGGGGGACTTTGGGGACCTTGTTCAGTTGTTTGTCCTAGAAAGGTGCCCCAGGATATGTGCCAGACTGTTTTTTCCTGCAGCGGTCTGCGGAATTAAGTGTCTGCAAGCACAGTAAGGATGGAGACAGAGGCAGTTTCTTTGCTTGTGATTTCTGGACCTCTCTCCACGGTGGGACCTGTATTCCCCTGACTGTTGTCCATGTGGTCACTCAGCTCCTTATTCATTATGGTTTCTCAAAAGCTGCTGGCTTTCTGATAACTTTTCTTATTTAGGATCCAAAGATCTGCAACCCCTCCATCCCACTAGAATCAACCCAAAGGGAGGCCCTTAGTCTATGGCTTGACTTCACCTTGTGCCTCACTTTGGGCAGTATCCTCTTACTATTTTAACCACCACTTCATGGATAAGCGTTCCACTGCTTGATGCTCTCGATCTGAAAGAAATCTGTTTCTGACATCACCTTAGCTGCAGTCCAGGTATGAGGATGCTTTTTTATAGCTTCCAGTGCAGCACTATTGCATAGAAAACTAAAGAGTCACCTCTGATGCCTGGAACTTGGGTGGGTGTGGTTTTGAAACAGAGACTTTGTGTGAGTGAAGGTCATGGAACTGGGAGAAAACAAGGCTGAAGGAGTTTTTTCTGTAACATTCCCATTAAACTGTCTAGACAAAATATTCTTTTCAGGTAGAACTTACACGGCAAAAAAAACCAAACCAGATTTATACACCATGAATTTAAATTTTACAGTAAACTTCTGTATTACATTTTTTATTAAATTGTGGACTCTTTAAAGTGATTATCTTTGAACATTGATACTTTTCTATAACTTGATTATTTTTGTACCTAATAAAATTCTGAAGAATTTGATATTATTTCTTACTGCTTAGAATTGTATTGCCTGGTATTGCCATTAAAGTAAGTTGTTTAAACTATTCAAACTGTTTATGCAAGTTTCTTCTCTTCACAGTCCTTTAAACCTAGATAAAATCCCTGTTTCCAGAAAACCTATTGCTGCAGAAGGTACATGCTTCTGCCCCTGCCTGACTCATTTGCCAGCCTTTCCCCTGCCCTGAGGCTGCAGGCCTGTTCCTCATTTTGGTCCTGTTGTCCAACCTTCTCCTAAAAGCAGAGTTGACACTGATTTCAGGCTTGGTCTCTTGGGGTTTTATCCGGTCTGCTCTTGGAAACTGCTGAGGATTGAGATCATACCGCCTCTCTGGGCAACCTGCTCCACTGCTTGCCTGTCCTCATGGTGAAAAAGTCTTTCCAGATATCTGATCTGAACCTCAGTTAATCTAATCCAGCCTCCATCTTCCTTGCATTCTCCATCACTACCCAGTTTGTTTCTATATTAATTTATTTGTCTTTCATGCTGATCTCTTATGTCCACTTACCTGTGGAGTTTTCTCTGCAGTCAATATTTTTAATTAATCAGATCAGTCCATCATTACAGTGCAGCACCTTAAACCTAGAAAGAGCTGAATGGGAATTGAAATGCCTATTAGTTTAATGAGATGCAAATAAAATACTTGACCAGAGTGTCCTTTCTTTGGAAGAATTTGTTTTGTTTGGGCGTGGGATCATCTGGGTCCTGGTTTCACTGTAGGTGGAGAAGGTGATGGTGATGAAAATGAAACAGGAGTCCAACTGTTTTAAAAATGAGGGTTATGAGAGCCAAAGGGACATGTGTTTAATTTCTCCATAAGGCTGAAGTTTTATTCAAGAACTAGAAGGATGCAGGTGGATCAGGAAATCTGTAATACAAATTCTCTACCATTCTGAACAGGGTGACAATAAACAGAGTGACAATACCAGTTTAGTCCTTTGGAGAGAATAGCTTAGCATTTCAAATAATTTAATTGTCTTTAATTGTGTAGTCAAAGTTTATCAATCAAGTGTGAAAAAGGGCTTAATAAATTTAATCACGAAGCACTATATTATGGATGGGAGGTTTAATTTTGTCTTCTATTTCTTTTGACGACACAGGGAAATCTATTGGTTATGATGTTCAGGTAATTACCTATCAGAGTGATCGTTTTAATGGCACATGACTTCTTGTGTTTTCTACTTGAAAAATATATTACGTGTGAGGGAAAAAAATTACTTTTGCTATTTTGTAGATTTTCATTGGCAATCTATTTTCAAATGGAATCAAGAGACACTCTTGTAAACCTGGCCTTTTATATTATCCAGGGTCACATTTCTTGGTCATTTTAAGCACAGTTGAGAATGTACCAGCAACACCATTGTCTCTACTGTCATTTTATTTCAGCTTTTCTACGTATCTCTGTATAGAAGTGTTTTCATGGGAGAACTTGCTTGTGATGTTTTGTCTTCTGATTTTTCTTCCTCAAAGGAAGCCTGTTAGTCTTTTAAAATGACATTACAAGTTGCTCAATAACCAGCTTGGGAGTTGGAAGAAATCTGTGAGGAATGCTGGAAAGAGAAGAGACCTTTTGAGTAGCAATTTACTAGCTGTTTGTGGAATGCTGAGTTAATATAAAACTGTATTACTGTTCTACCAGTGCTAATAATGCATAACATTATTCTTCTGTATTGCATTTTTAAAATAATGTATGTGAACATATCAGTCTTCACAACATCCTGTGAGAGAGATAACTATCAACATTATTCTAATCCTCATAGTGTATTAAATGAGAATAACAACTGTTTCAAATGGAGAGCTCAACAAGAGGTAAAACCAGCATGTTTCCTACTAAAAGTCCTGGAGCAGGTTGTGTTGATCATCCCATACATCTTTCTCAAGCCATTTGTTACACTTTACCTTTGCAAAAACATCTTTTATCATTCTAATTTGGAAATTTCCTATTTCGCTGAAAATTATAGAGCAGCCCATGTCAGGCTCAATCTTTGTGGACAAGGGAGCCTAGGTGAGGTTACTGCCCAATCACATCTTGGAAACCTACAGTGATGAGGCCTTTACCATACCTCTGAGGAAGTTCTTCCAGTAAATGGTTGTTCTCAATGTAAAAAAAAATCTTTCTCATATTAGAATGAATGATCTTGATAGAAGATCAAAATGTACTTGAGAATGGCCCATAAATGGTTATACAATAGACTGCTACATAAAAGAAATGTATGTGTATGAGTCCATCTGTCTTCCCATGGGAGGAAGGGAGACAGAAACTGCTGTGCGTTCGCTCTGGTGCAGAAGTCCACAGGATTTCTGGTTTGCAGCTTGGATTTTGGTTGTTCTCTCCTTTCAGGCTTCTGACCATACCCAGCCCTGTTCCTGAACTTGAATCTCAAACTTAGGAAAAGCTATTGCATTTTTGTCAAGTTCTCAATTTTATTTAGCACCTGTCCACATGACCAAATGGAGGTTTGGTTATGTAGGCAGTGTAGTTTGGTTATGTAGGCAGTTTAGTTAGCAGAAAATGAAAATACACTTACCGCTCTACTAAGAAGAGTGACTATTGAGTTAGTACTGTTAGAGATACACATTATTGACAAAGGTCTTGATCTTGCAAAAAATTCAACTGGACTACTGCAGAAGCACTGCTCAAAATCGTTTTGTGGCATGGGGAAGGAAGAAGCTTACAGTACCTTTAAAGTGATGAAATGTTAATTGGTGACTCACTCACAATGCTGAGGTTTCTCTGGTGCTTTTTTGTATTCTGCACCTGCCTGGGTATATGCTTGTTTCTGTGAACCATGTAAACTCTGTTATTTCATGCATAAAAGCTTTGATTGAAAGGGCTCAAATAATTGATGGCTATATTGCCTATGCAACAGCCTATCAAACCATTGAAATATACTCTTTTCCATTATATGTTACCCTATTTTAATCAATTTCTAGCAAGCGCACCTAACTTGTGTAGGATGAATAAGACTCTCCTCAAAATTCTTTATGCATTTTTCTCTCTGTCTTGCTGACCCAGCATGCCCCTACTCTACTACCAGCTCACACTTTTCTTTCTCCTCTTGGCTCCCCCTTCCTCACTACAACACTGGGTTTGTTTACTCAGGCTCTTCAGCTATCAAAAATTCTCTCTTATGGCTTCTTCCCCCTCACAGCCTTTGAATAACACTTCATCTCCAGATCTTACTTTAAAACTCTTTTTCTCTTCGGTTACAATGGTGCTTTTAATTGTAAATGGTGGTGTTTAATAAAGATTACTGCTAAATGAAAAAATAATGATTTTATATATTAATTCAGGGGCAAATTAGACTCCCAGGTGTGATTCTGTGATTACTGTTATTACTTTGAATGGGACTTTGGTTCAGTGTTTAATTTTTTTAAGAAACCTGCTTCTCTTCTCACTTAGATTCCTTTAATAGTTGAGTGATGATGCAGTGAGTCATTTTAATGTTAATCATTGTGTCTGTGTCCAAATCAGATCACAAATTTGGAAACTGTTTTATTGCAGGACATGCAGTGCTGGGGATAGTCTGTACTGCAGACTTCCAGGGATGGATTGCTAGTCCTGTTTTACCTGCAAAGCCTCCCTTTTCTGGAGAGATGGCCAAGGCAGCAGTAGATTTATTCCCCATGTTTCCTATGCAGTGAATCTTCCTGTTATAGGAGAAAAGAAAAAAACGTTTATACACTTCATAGTCTTCTGCCATAGTTTATGTCTCTAGAACTTTTTTCAGTACTGTGGATGGCGTCAATGTCTGTTTCCTGAATCATTTTTTGGACATGTATTTCCTAGTTCATGGCCTAAGACAGATCATAGTTACTCAGGCAGAACGATTCAGTCCTGACAAGCTGTTTAAATCCATGGTCCTGTAGGATTTTGAAAACTGTTTTGCTCTGCCTCAGTTGCAAATTTCATGTATAGTTAATTAAGAAAAAAACAACAGGCAGAAGGCAGAAGTCTTGGTGCTCCTTCACCTTTTACTTACCTTGCTGTTCTTTTCACTTGAACATATATGTCCTAAAATAAGATTCTGTTCCCTGCTGCACATCCATGAGGCACTGGTGAGATTCTGATTTTGAAATTTCACTTTTCTTTGTTCTGTAGACAGTGGTAGGCATTAGACTAAATCAAGGCATGTTCAAAGAAGGTCGTGTCTTTACTCTGAAAGTTTAATCTCCATTTTCAGAGGAGATTTCCTATGTGGCATGGTTTGCCAGCCGGTTTTATCAACAGATTTCTTTCCCCAGAACTCTTTTACCACGGCCCTCCAAACTTAGCATGTGTTTTTTGAGAGTCTTGACAACTTTAAAATTCCAAGTGTGAAAGTACAGATTCAATTTTCTAGAATCTTGGCTTGCTATTTGTCTGACTTGTGTTCCTTAAAAATAACTGAATATGAAGGTTCTTAGTTCAGCCTTTTTGCTTCCTGAGGTGTTAGACTGCACGTATTTTCTTCAGGACTTAGAGAGGATCTTTGATGATAAAGATATAATCAAAATTTTGTTAATACTGCCACATGCTTACCAATTCTGCAAAAAGAGAAATTGTTATGCTACAGCTGCTTAACTTCCTTCGGCAAGTGTTAAGTGCACTCCTTTCTTTGTTATTTCAAACTTCTCCCCTCTTTCATTATGGAAAATCTAAACTTCCATTTAGAAATTATACCAATTAGTTTCGTGAGTTTCTTAATAAAAATAGACAATCTAGTAAGAATTACATGCACCTTCGTTTGACAAACTATACAATACGCCTTTCATTTTAAATCTGCTTCTAACTTGAAAATGCCTCACCAGATAATTTCAATCTGTTTTCTCTACCAAATCACCAATTAAAAGTTTTAGATAACATAGGATTTGAGGAAAAAAAGCCCAAACCACGACATGTGGCAGTATCATCGTCTGTTATGTTTCCATCTTACTGGAACTTGACTCTCCTACTCCTGAGCTAGCTGAGATTTATACATGCAGCCCTTACTTGGCAGTCAGTCTCTGAAGGACTCTGAGGGGAGCTCCAGTGAAGCCTTTGCCGGGGGCTGCAGAACCTCCTTCCCAGCTGCCGAGTCTGAAACCCAGGGGCGTGAGGAGCGATGCCTGAGTGAAGCGGAGCTCTGCTAGTATCAGACGTGCTCCATGCAAGAGCAGTAGGCTCGCACAGTGTAAATCCATGCAGTGGCTCCAATCCGCAGACTTCTGCACGTGTTACGTTTCGTGGCGTGGGTAGGCCTTGGGGGTACTCACAGGCATTCTGTTAAGCTGCTCTAAATGTTGATGCACAGTTACCACCTTTGTGTCCAGTCCTCCAAAAATTGTGTGTGCAGGCTGCATTAGCAAGTAGTTTCACAGAGTTCTACATTCTTAAGTTTCTCTTATTTCAGAAATCTATAAATGAGGTAGCTCAAGGTAATATCTGGTAATATCAGGCTGCCTGCATAGGCCTGTGTGGCGGAACGACCTGTATGTTGTAAGCCTTATCACCATTAGATGATTTACTGCCTAATTTACAGGAAACATTTTAGGACATACAGACACATTCTTGCTGGAATTTCATTTCTGATTATGATCTTATTCTAAGATTTAATCTGATTTAGTCTGCACATGTAGTCTTCAGTAAAAACTGTTTGGGAAACTGTTATGAACCCAAAGATCCATTTTAAAATTACGTATTCCAGCTGGCTTTCAGTGAACACACCAATCAGTTGGTGAACTTGTACAAAAACATGCATTTTGAGATAACCAGTTCAGATCCACTGCTGGCCAAGAGCTCTGTGGGGATGAGGAGGTGCAATTTTCTTTATCCATTAGAAATCAGTCAAATTTTGAAAGCATTTACCTGTTTTGAAGCTGCATCATTAAAAATTGGTACTCAAAATGGAAATCCTTGTTGTTTCGTCACATGGACCTTGTAAAGCAAATATGTGGTAGCCAGTTGAAGTAATAGGGGCAACTGAAGGTCAGACACTGATGCCTTAACTTTCCCCCTGAATGGATGCACTAGACCACTGATGGGTAAAGAAATATTCCACATGAGGATGAGCATCAGAATGTGTGTCTATAAGGGCTCGGCTTTGAGAAGATGATCTTGAAATATTAGTAAAAAGAGCAATCTAGGAAAAGTTTGTAGTGCTTTGAGAATCTGAAACCTAAGTTTCCAAGGAGAAGAGAGTTCCAAATACACAACCTTGATCAGAAAGATCACATGATAGAAAGAGAATTGTAATTGTCCAATTAAATTGAGTCAAGAAATAATCTCTGTAAAAATGATGTTGTAAGTTCTCTCTCAATGACTTGCATACCAAATTTCCTCACTTTATACTTTACAGGAAGAAACAATTTCTAACTCCCTGTGCTGCACCACCTGTGGTGTAAAATCAACATATGTGCTTTCTTCCCCTTTTTGACCATCACTATCAGCAAATATATTTAACTCAGAACTTTGCAAGCAGTTTTTTGACTGATGCATAAAAGTGGATGAAAATACAGCTGTAATGCTGTATGGCTGATTAGTGCTGCATTTGCAGCAGAAGTAACTTAGCTTTCTTGACCCAGTAAATAGATTTGATCAGCAGTTTCCTATTGCACAGCAAGGTACTCTTTGTGTTGAGCAAAACTTTTGTGGCTGTAAAGAAATTATAAACAAGAGAGACTGGAAGCTTAAAGCGTTTAGTATTTTCAGTGTGCCACTAGGGTTATACAAGAATCAAATAACAAATGTTACGGCATTGTCAGCTCCTAGGAGGTTGCTCCATTGAATTACCTGTACACAGCTTCCCTGATAGCTGGCAGCCTCTCTCATTGTGTCTGGGACACCTTCCTCTTTCTATGGCTTCTGTTAGTAGGATGACTAAGGGGAGAGGGAGCACAGCATAGGTTTCCCTAGTTCTGCTGATTCCTGCTCGCTGGTGCAAGTCAGACCAGTATCCATGACACTCCAACATATGTTGGGAGACTGAATCCAGGCACAGTCAGGCCATTACTGGATGGGTGCCCATGTGGCCAAGGGCCAGCATAGGTCCCTCACCCTTTGACAGAGCGACTCTGAGTTGCTTTGCAGTAATTACAGCAAAGGACCTATGTCTGTGGTACTGGAATTGAGATGATTGTGTCAATACTTCTGTGAATCTGAGCGCACAGAGACCTCAGCTGGATACTGATGTAATTAATAAGCCTTATGGCTTCACTTCAGGTGGTTAGAGCCTGAAATACTCCACCTCTTTTAATTGCTGAAAGGGAAGGTAGAGCTGAGGATTGTGAAAATCTAGAAAAGAGAAGAAAGGTGACAGCTCCCAGTGGAGAGAGAGGCTTCTGCATGCTTGTGTCTCTGCGTATTAATTGGCTGTTTGTACATACTCAAATGCCAGTGAATTGATGCATGCTTAAACATTGTCATGTCAGCCACAGTTTTATGGGAAGTAATGCCTTTCTTATGAGTGAGGTGAATTTTGAGGCTAGCAGCACAACACGGATGTGAAGTCCAATGCATTACCCGAGAATAATGGGAGAAGAGGGCACTGTATGTACAGTTCAGATGGTTAATGCAATTGGAAGTAAACACAAAATGTATGTCTTCATTTTGGGTATAGGCATGGAAAAATACTACAGAAGTGGGTGGTCAGAAATTAACTGTGTCAGTTTTATAGGAAAAAGACATTGCCCTTCTCATTTCACTGTGGGTAGAAAAAAATTAACATTGCAGGGGAATGTAGTTTGGTGTCATCCTAGAAATAAGCATCTGCCTGTCCACTGTGGGATGTTTGTGTTTAAGAAACCTATTGTTTGCTAGAAATGATGCTTCTATGAAGAAATTTCTCTTGCCGCTGGCCTCGAAGAGTCACAAAGATGTTTTAAAACACTGTTATTCTTCATTCTTTCTCTACTGGCCCCACTCTAGCAGTAGTCTCAACACTTCCATAAAGATGTGCTACAGGACAGCTGTAATAAAAGAAGTTTTTTTTGTACTTTCATTTGCTGTTATATGAAAATGAAGTAGACACAAGCTGGTGACAACACTTAGAATCTAGTGCAGAAGTCTTCTCTTGTCTAAAACAGTCATGTGAACAAATGTTGGGGTGTTACTTCCACCATAGATATGGAAGTACCAGTGTGGCATTTGTAAACCTGCTTTCAAGATAATGTAAAGACATTATTTTCTTAGACTCACCCCTTTTTACTCTAATCTTGTAATAGCCAGATGATTTATGGAGAAAATATCATTTGGCTTTAATGTTGTGAGCAACAGAAGAATGATTGCTTCCAAAGTGTTGCTGTTTAGTGAGATATTAATGGAGAGATAATCCATTTACATTTTTACAGCGGAAGTTTTGTAATGCTTTTGGAATTAATTTAATCTTTGCATTTGTGAAATAGCCTCTACTGAAATACAGCTGAAGTAATTTGCTGTGGAAGAATAAAGTAGTTTGTCAAAAAGAAAAAAATTTGGGGTTCCACACAAAATCCTGCTGTTGAAATAATCATCTGTTTTTTAAATACTTTTAAAATATTTTTTCACAAGCATCTTGTAAAGTGGACCAGAATTGTAAATTCCACATGCTATATTTTCAGTAAGGATTGTCAATGCCTTTTAACTGTGTGGGTTTTGTTGATCTGCAGCAGATAGTGAGATGAATAAATATGGTGACATGTTAGTTTGTATTAATCTTCTCGACAGCAGTTGTTTGGTTGTTCTGCCCTATCCCATTGAAATTCTCTTCTAAGTGATCAGTGTTTTGATCTGCTTGTGTCACGCAGTCCAGCTGGGAAAAGCACCAAGACTGCCATTATTCTGTGCTGTAAGGGCTGTATAATTGCAGTATAGAGCAATTTTCATTTACTAATGAGTATTATGTTACTCTACTGTCTTGGCATTGCAGGAACTAGACAGTGATTATTTTGAACTGCAGACAGTGTCCTGCTTATATGTTTTCTGCTGCTTAGGTAACCTTTGCAGAAGAATTGGAGCAGGGAACGAGGGAATAAAGATGGACTGACAATGCACATCTGGTCAGGCGGCTTATTGGTAGTTGGCGATGTCGTGCTTTGGAAAAAATACCCCACACGCAACCAAAAAATATAATACAGATGACCAAGTGCTTGGATGCTTCAGAACTAATAAGGAAAGAATATGGAGCAGGAAAAAAAGCCTTCTGTGTGAGGGAACTTATCCCGTTAGTAAAGCCTGCTACATTCTGTTTCTTTCAGATCCTTTTGAAGATGGAAAAATTTTAAATTACAGCAACTTGACTCACACGGCCAGCTGTGCACTTAGCTCTGCTATGTGTTGTATTTACTTAATTGGCTGTTGGCTTGTATACCCTGTTTGTGTGTACATAGATATCTGTGTAAATTGCAAACGAGTGGGTGATTCCTTGACTTCCTTTTAAGTATTCCACTCCAGTACCTGTAACAACTGGACAAATGACATGATGTTCTCTGGCATTATGCATGGTGTAGCTGTGTGTGAACACTCAGCCCCACAGCTCGGGGAGCTGTTGTGGCCTCTTGTTATGTGATCAGTTAGTGAACAGAGGCCACATGCTAGAATTACCCTTTGCACATGTAGCTGTACAACTTAGGATTCTGGATGGCTCCTGGAACAGCACATACTTCTGAAAATGTAGCAGAGGTGGAAGAAAAAACTACTCAAATTCGCTTCTTTTTCTTGTACAGAATCCATTAAGAACTGGGGCAGCAGACCTCCTTGTAAGAAAAGAGTACTCAAAGCCAAAGGAGGCCTACAGGTTTTCCTCCTTTTTAATAAAAACAGATCTTGTATGGCCCATTTTTCTTAAAAGCTGTTACAGGCAGTGGCAAATTACTGAAGTTCCTGCATCCTATATCAAGCCACTGGGCAAGGAAAAAGGAAAAGGGCAACTATGTAACTTTAAAAAAGCTTAGTGGAGGGAAAATATCTGTTACCTAAATTTGAATATTATCTGAAAGATGTTTTGGTATAACCCATTAAGTCAGTGGTTTCAAAACAACTCCCCACTGGGTGAAATCTTGTTGTCTGGGCTGTGGATGGAGATCAGACAAGGATCGCAGGATGGTGAGTTCGGATATAAGACAATAAAATACACCCTTCTGAGCAACTGTGTGGAAGATGGACAGTGCTCTTTAGCCTCCTGACCCAAACAAAAAAGTTTTTCTTTACCTATTAAACTGTGAGTTTTCTCACTTTTACCCTTCCAGTTCCTTCCCCCATTCCATCAGGGGAGTGAGGGAGCAGCTGTGTGGAGCTTAGTTGCTGGCTGGGATTAAACCACAAAAACTTGCAACCTTCAAATATAAAGTCCCTGCCTAATTTCAGGGTGAATTCTAGAGGGGAGATGATATGTCCCTGAAATGCATCATTCATTTTCACATTTAATACTTGTTCAGAGATAGAGCTAAAACTGTTATCCTGAATGCTTAAACAAATCTCGTTAATTACAAAAATATTCCTACACAAATGGGTTATAGAAAAACTATACTGTGTTAGAGATTAGTCTTCAGAAGTTACCTAGTTTTCTGTGGGGAAATTTACTGGCTATTTACACTTTTATGAGTGACTTTTTTGAATGGAAGTTTTCTTAATTTGAAGATCAGATTTGAAGTCGAGGTCATTTTACTCAAAAGTGACTTTCAGATGGACAAATAGTATATTATAGAAAAAAAATAGAGAGTGATGCACATGAGGCTTAGTTAAGGTTGCTTTTGCAATTAACTACAGATTCCACAATTCAAGATTGTCCTTTTCAGAAAAGCAATTACCCTGTCATTAAGACAACGTATTCTGAATCCAAAACTTCGCTCTTTTCATCCTGAATTTCTCTGTCAAGCCCCTGTTCAAAGAGAACCTTCAAATGCAAGCTGTATGTAAGAAAGTGTAACCAGTAAAGTGAGTTAACCTGGAATGACTCCAAGGGGAATGGTAAAAGCAACTGTAGCAGCCTCCATATAAAATAAACCAGAAAGAAGAAAAAGAAATAACTTTCTACAGGGAGATCAATAATGAGTAGGACTCATGTTTTCTAAAGATCTTGGGAACCAGCCCGTAACTTAACTTGTTAAATGCTGCTGACACTGAAAAAACTGATTTCTTTTTTCACCAGAAGGTTAAAGAGCAGCAGACCTCTGACAATTAAGACTTTTTAAAAAAATTGTCAGTTTTGACATCCAAACCAAAGACAGGCAGGGAAACTGTTAATTAGTCTTGAAAATCCCGTGATGAAATCCTTCACTTCTGGGCCTTGATGTTACAGACATTTCAGTCTATGCCTTCGGTCAACTGAAGAGGATACATTTCTCCTTCTATGGGTCTTGTATCTTAAACTTCCTTTGAGCACATGTGATTTATTTTTCTGTGCTCTGTGAGTCCCCTGTGCAATACTGTTCCTTGGAAACCTGTGAGGAAGAAAAGACTGTGAAGATGTGGTGTCCTGAAAATGGGAATTGTGGTCAATTCCTGATCTTTAGCAGACATTTGCTGTACAGCAACGAAAATAAAATGTTTGGTAGAGTATTTTCATTGGAGACTATGTTTTCAGTTTGCTGGATCAGTCTATGATGGCAAACTGGTGAAACTGCTGACCTAAAAGAAACTAACAGCATCTATCCAGGTCTTTTTGGTCCTTCACTGATGTGGTACAGGTAAGAACTTTTCCCATCTCACTGGTGCTGCACATCAGATCTGGAGGGTAAAAGTGCTCTTTGGTGTATTTGGTCACTTTCTTTCCTCAAAATGTTCACTGGTAGCTGGAGCACAACGTTACCCAAAACTGAGATGCTTGTTTTCTCTTTTAAAGTGTGCATTTCTTCTCCTCTCCTCTCCTCTCC